>CM067335.1:19650000-19827500 GCA_034376525.1 Nicotiana benthamiana
GTCTAGAAAAGCAAGAGTTTGCAACTTGATCGTTTGGTCGAGGAAATTAGAGAAGAAACACAATTTTGAAGAATAAAAGGAGGAAACTCTCTGCATGAATTAAAAGCTATTATGTTGTAATCATATTAGCATTGGTGATAACCAATTTACGAAAGGATTCAACCCTTCATTTAATTGACACCTTTTCATTTAAAATACTTACTATTAATTTTAGACAAAATGACCTCCCGACCAATTAAATTTTGTAACAAATTGCCAACCCGGTAAATAAACTTATGGTTTTATTTATTTGAATACCTTAAATTTGCAGAATAAATACTGTAATAAATTACTTTAACCGTTGACTATGTGTGATGACCCAAAAGGTCATCTTATGTTTTAGAACTCGATTCTACACTTTTAAGCTTTAAACACCTTATTTTATTCCTCCTCGATTTGTGTGCGCAGTACGAATGTATTTTTGGAAAGCTTTTATGTTAAAACTATTAAAGATAAGAATTTTTACAAAAAAAACTTATTTGAGATGACTTCGATCAATATTTTGAGTAAACGGACCCGGATACGTGTTTCGACAGTCCCGGTGGTGCATATCGTGATTTGGGACTTGGCCGTATACCTGGAATCGAATTCGGAAGTCCCTAGCCCAAGTTATCGCATTTTGTAGAAATTTGAAAGTTAAAGGCTTAATGATATTGAAGTGTTTGACCCATAGTTGACTTATTAGATATTGCATTCGTATTTTTCTTTCGGAATCCTGTATAGGTCCAATATCATATTTATGATTTGTCTGTGAAATTTGGTGAGAAACGGAATTGATTTGAAGTGATTTAGACGTGAAGTTGTAAGAATAGAAGTTTCAAAATTTTCTTGAAAATTTCATTTGATTTGGTGCTCAATTCGTAGTTCTAGGTATTATTTTCGCAAGTTAATCGCACGAGCAAGTTTGTATGATATTTTTGGATTTGTGTACATGTTTGATTTGGAGTCCCGAGGGATCGGAGTGAGTTTTGGATAGGCTACAAAGTGAAATTGGACATAGAGCATTGCTGGTTCTGCAACTGTGCCTGATCTTGCATTTGCGAGATCAGCGTTCGCATTTGCGAAAATACCCCAAGCTGACAGGCTCGCATTTGCGAAGAGTATCTGGGCCAGACTTAGTTCGCATTTGCGATCTAAAGCTCGCATTTGTGGGGAGCCAGTGAACGCATTTGCGGTCAAGTCTTCGCATTTGCAAAAGGGATCTTGGTCAGACAGTGGTCGCAATTGCGGAATTGTCATTATTTGCATTTGCGATCTTTTCAAATGTGATAAATGTAGGGGTGTGGGAGTATTCAAAAATACGATGGATTTATCGCATTTGCGAAGCCTAGGTCGCAAATGCGACATCTCCAGCTGAACAAAAATGATTTAGACGGAATTTTGGGTTCATTCTTCAAATTTTGGAAACCTAAAATCTTAGAGGCGATTTTTCAAGACTCCTTTTTCTCAAATTCATTATTATGTGATTCTAACCTAGTTTCTTTCAATATTTTGCTAATTTTATTAGGATTTTCACCTAAAATCTAGAGTTCTCATGGTGGAAATTAGATCTTTTTGGTAGAATTAGGGATTTCTTGAAAAATAGGGGTTTAGACCTCAAATTGAGGTCGGATTCAAAAATAATTATATAACCGGTCTCGGGGGTGAATGAATAATCGGATTTTGGTTCGAATTTTGGGTTTGAACCAAGCGGGCACATATGTTGGACTTTTCATTAATGACCTAAATTGAATACTTTACAATCGTGGGTAGTTCCTAAGGCTAATTTTGAATCATTTGGTTGGTAAATTGCTAGGTTCTATTTGTTCAGAGGCTTGTTTGAAAGGTAAAGCAATGATTGAGCTTTAAGTTTGTCTTTGGAGTGAGGTAAAGTATCTTGGTTAACCTTGACTTAAGGGAATATGATTCATTTGTCTATTTGCTACATGTTTAGATGGGTACAACGTATATGTGAGGTGACAGGTACTTATGCGTTTTTGTCGGGTTAAAGCATGAGGGTGGGGTTTTATTCTTGTAATAATTGCTTTCTTTGATCATGTTATCCATGTTTAGACTAGTATTGTTAAATTGATCGTTCTTATCATATTTTTCGGACTTTTGGTGATAATTGAGTGCTGATTCAAAGTTGAGGTTTGTACTGTGGAACCCAATATTGAAGTAAGTGTTGTTCTTGTTATCCCCATCTCCCTATTGTTATTTGTTCATTACTTTATGGTAAAGGGGAGTGTTAATACACGAATGGTGATGTCGTGTCATGTTGTGAGTGTTAATGCACGAAGGGTGATGTCGTACCATATTGTGTCTGTTAATGCACGAAGGATGATGTCGTACCATATGTGAGAGTTAATGCACGAAGGGTAATGTCGTGCCATATCTGTTGATTTATATTGTGAGATTGAGGGTAAAAGCATGAAGGGTGATGCCGTGCATTTTTATTGTCTCATTGTCAGGTTGAGAGTAAAAGCACGAAGGCTGATGTTGTGCACTTTTCTGTACTTTGTTTAATTATTTTCATTGGTTCAAGGCATGTTGACTGTTCTGGTTATCATTTTTGTTGTGATTGTTTTATCTCGTATCCCCCTAAGCACGTTTCCCCTTCCCGATACTACTTGTCTAGTTTCGTTTTTTGTTATTTCGTACACATACTTCTAAATCACACAGGTTATTTATGTAGATATCTTGTCATAGCCTCGTCACTACTTCGTCGATGTTAGGCTCGACAATTACCAGTGCATGAGGTCGGTTGTACTGATACTATACTTTTTTACTTCCTGTGCAGATTTTGATATTTGTATGATAAGTAGGGACTTTGGCCGCTTATTTTCTCTCTTTTTCTTTCGTTTAGCTTACAAAGGGGTTGCTCTGATGGTAAGAATCCCCCACTTCCAACCTAGAGCAAAGGGGTTGCTCTGATGGTAAGAATCCCCCACTTCCAACCTAGAGGTTGTGAGTTCGAGTCTCCCCAAGAGCAAGGGTGGGAAGTTCTTGGAGGGAAGGATGTGGGGGTCTATTTGGAAACAGGCTCTCTACCCTAGGGTAGGGGTAAGGTCTGCGTACACACTACAATCCCCAGACCCCACTAAGTGGGATTATATTGGGTTGTTGTTGTTTTTGTTATTTTTGTTAGCTTACAATTACTTCAAGGTAGTCCCGAAAACTAATGAAAGTGCTTTCTTGCAGGAGTGTTGCACTATGAGCCAAAGAAATTATAATCAACTAAAGAAGGACTAAACTTGGACAAGGACCAAAACAAGGTGAAAAGGGGCACAGTGTGGACCGCACAAAAGTGTGTGCCCCACAGATTCTAAAGGCGACCTCTAATATTATTTCAAGGCAAAATACGGACCGCACAATTCTAGTGCGACCGCAGAAGATGAATTTTAGAGAATAAAATTTTTGGGCCATGAAGAAGTGCGGACCGCGCCATAATTTCATTCACACTCATAATTTGCAATCCGCAGAAGAGAAGAATCAGATAGCCATGTTCCTATCCAAGATCAAGTGTGCTGCCGCACTCAGAATTATGTTGTTCGCACGATCAGATGAATTGTAGCCGCATCCCACTTTTATGTGACCGCACAAGGCCCAGTTGACCACTTAATCTCAGAGTGCGGACCGCACATAGAATTGTGTGGCTTCACAACCTCTGTAGGGGCATTGTTGTCAAATTTTTTAGCTTAGTATAAATAGAACTTTTTATCATTTTAGGCTAAGTTTTGTTTTGGCAGAGATCTGAGCCGTCTTTCTTTACTGTTTTGAGTAATATTATTCTATATTAACTTCTAAACATTAGATTTTCTTTCCCTAGTTAATTATTGTGCATTCTATCTTAATTTCTTCTTTAATTTCTGCATTTTTCATGAGTAGCTAATTTCTATCTAGGGTTGTGGCCCAACCCTAGTATGGGTACTTATTAGGAGTTTGATTTAGGGCTTGTTTGTGATTGGACTAGTGATATTTAGCCTAGTTCTTGCTTGAATTTAAGTATTAATGGTTGCAAACATTGGTTCATGCTATTTGACTTAGTCTTTACTTGAGAAAGAAAGACTAACTCTAGGAAAACTTGGCTAATAAGAAATTGGGGTGAACTCAAGAAATTGATAGCCTTAATTAAAGGGTTGAATCTAGAGTTATTAAGATCCGACTTGAGTATTTATCACTTGTTTTGTGCAATACCCATTTGGACTTGAGAAAGGCAAATTGGGTAAAAATCACTCAAACTACCGAGATGTTTAGAGTGGGTAATTGCGTGTGATTGCTATATTACAACCCCGACCAATCAAACTTTTCCTAGAGTTTACTAGTCATTAGGCAATCACTAGGTGGAATACATGACCATAGATCTTTTATCACTTGAAAAACAACCAAAACATTGTCTTCTAGTTCTATAATTGCAATTAATAGTTTAAAGTAGAAGTAGAAACAATAAACAAGAATGTGAAAGTATAATTTGAGGAACATCATAAAATTACACTAAAATATATACCTAATCCCAATTCTAACTCTATGTGGATTCGACCCCGACTTGCGTTGGGTTTTTATTATTGCTTCGACCGCCTCAGGACCTATAATTGTGATGTGAGTTTGGGCGACATCAATTTTAGGCGTCGTTGCCGGGGAGTTAAACAAATTTAGCTATATATCTAGGTTTTTGTACGATTTGTCTTCTTTTCCTTCCGAGTCACTCACTTTGTTTTTGAATTGATTTTAGGTATGAGATTGGCTCTTAACATTGAGCCCATTGGGAATTTTCCAATGGGGGAGGACGATGATGATTACCAAGTTGATTAAGTTCCTCTTGAACTCAAGAAAACAGGCGAGGATGGCCGCCTTATGATAATGCCCCTATTCTTCCCCCACCTCCACCAAGAGTGCAAGGTCACTGGATGTTGCCAAACAAGGGTTATGCAATTGCTATATCCCCTCCCCGTATTAAGGCGGGCATCTTCAAAATCACCAATATGATACTTACACTATTTGAGCAACCGGGATTCTTCACCGGGGCTACGAGTCAAAATGCTTATAAACATCTCAAAGGGTTTTTCGATACTTGTTGGGGAGCAAGAAAACAAATGTCTCTGAGGACGCACTATGATAGAGGCTATTTCCCTTTTCTCTACGGCGAAAGGCATTGGACTGGTTAGAGAGATTGCCAAATCATTCCTTCCACACATGGGATGAGTTGGCAGAAAAATTCATTGCCAAATTCTTTTCTCCAAGACATATGGCTACACTTCGGGATGAGATTCTTGCGTTCAAGAAAGAACCCAATGAGCCATTTCATGAGATCTGGGAAAGATATCGTACCTTGGTTATAGATTTCCCGAACAATGATATGACCGAGGCCATGATTCAAAAAACCTTCTATAGAGGGGATCAACACAATGGATTAATGTGTGGTAAATCAACTCACCGGTGGGAACTTCATTGCCTTATGCCGAAGATTGTGATATTAATGTTCTTCAAGGTGACCCAAATATCATTCACCTACACAAGAAGCTATATAATCATGTGCAAGCTATTACCAAGTTGACAACTATAATGAATTAATTTGCCAAATCTCAACTCCAACAAGTTCAAGTGCCGAAACAAGTGAATACGATAGAAAGTGTGAATATGATGATAAATAAGAGACTGCAACAAGGTCAACAAATGCAAAACTTCCGGGAATAGTTCATGCAAGATGATAGTGGTTATGATGAAGGTGATTCATTCAATGAGCAATAATAAGATTTTCAATATGTCCATAATTATCAAGGCCAAAGAAACAATGCTCAAGGAAAAAATCAACAACATTGGCGGTCACAAGAAAATCGGAACAACCAAGGCCACCAAGGGAATTTGAGTGGTGGTAACAATAATCAAGGTAATTGGAATAATAAAAGAAATGAAGGCAAATGGAATAATCAAAGTAATCAATGCAATTTGGGTGGAAACAATCAAAGTAATTTAGGAGGCAATAACCAAGGAGGGTTGAACAATAACAACAATCTGAGGTCAGGTTTTCAAAGGTCCCCAATGTTCCAACAACCGAGCAATCCACCTCCCTATCTTTCTCAAGGTTTGAGCTCTTCTAACAATGAGATGGATAGAATTGAGAACATGCTTAAATAGATGATGGAGAAGAATGCCGACTTATATTCTTAACTAGCCTCTCACAACACTTCAATATGCAATTTGGAAGTTCAATTGGGCCAAATCTCGCAAGCTTTTAACCCTCGTTCTAAAGGGGAACTACCAATCGATATAGTGGTGAACTGAAAATGATGGAATAATACGGTACATGCTATGGCCGTAACTACAAAAAGTGGAAAATATGGAGATGAAACCACCTTAATTTAAAGAAAAATTGTGGATGATGATGATGTTGTGGTTCAAGAAGACAAAACTCCAAGAAATGTGGGTGAAGTTAATGATGAAGTAAGAATTGATAGTGATGAATATGTGGAGGAGACATAAGAAGAAGTGAACCCACCTAGGGAACACGTGATTGATATGCCGGAACTGGTAGATCCAAAGGGTAAGGCACCAATTCCAAGACCTCCTCCTCCATATCCTCAAAAGCTTGAAAAGCAAAATAGTGAGAACCAATTCAAAAATTTTATTGATATGATGAAGAGTTTTTCTATTAATGTACCGTTGGTTGAGGCATTGGAACAAATACGGGATATTAAAAATTCATAAAGGATTTGGTGACTAAGAAACTATTAATGAACTATGAGACTATTAAGATAACACATCAAATTAGTGCTACTATGCACACAATGGCTCCAAAATTGGAAGATTTGGAGCTTTCACAATCCTTTGTACTATCAGTAGCATGATTCTGCCATAGCTCTATGTGATCTAGGGGTAAATATCAATTCGACGCCCTAATTGGTGTTCAAAACTTTAGGGATTGGGAAACCACAAGACCCATATCCATGAGGTTGCAATTGGAAGATCGTACAACAAAGAGGCCTCATTATTGATGATGTGTTAGATCGTATTGACAAATTCATCCTCCCATCGGACTTTGTGATTTTTAGTTGTGAAGTGAACCATGAGGTGCCTATCATTTTTGATAGACCTTTCCTCTCTACGTGGAAGGCTCTTGTTGATGTGGAAGCCGGCGAGCTTACTTTATGGGTGGGTAATGAAAAGGTTGTCTTCCATGTGGGCAATTCTATGAGGCAACAGAATAGTGATAAAGTTTATTCGTTCATGGATTTAGTGATTGAAGTTATTATTAATGATGCTAGTGCCACAATGAATGTCGAGGACAAATTAGAAGTTGTATTGCTCAATATCGATGATGAGGAGGAGGACAATGATAGATATGTGGAATGTGTGAATCCACTGCAAGGAATGAGGTCATACACTTATGAACCCCGCAAGTTATACTTGGATCTTGAGAACTGGAAAACTTTTCCAATAAAGCCCTCAATCGAGGATCCTCTCACATTGGAGTTATAGCCATTGCCTCTGCATCTCAGGTATGAATTCCTTGGCCATTCTTCTACTTTAATAGTTATTCTTTCCTCTTCTTTGACTAACATGCAGGTAAAATCCACATTGGAGTTCCTACAAAGGAGGAAAATATCAATTGGATGGATATTGGTGGATATCCGGGGTATAAGCCCTACCTTGAATGGACGAGATTATATTGGAGGGTTCCAAACCCTCTACTGAACATCAAAGAAGGCTAAATGAAGCAATTCAAGAAGTGGTGAAGAAGGATATAATCAAGTGGTTGGATGTCAGGGTTGTTTACCCCATTTTTGATAGCTCGTGGACCTCTCGGGTGCAATGTGTCCCAAAGAAAGGGGGAAAGATTGCGGTATCTAACGAAAAGAATGAATTGATCCCCACAAGAATCGCCACCAGGTGGAAAGTGTGCATGGACTATAGGAAGCTCAACAAAGTCACTTAGAAAGATCATTTCCCGCCTACATTTCTTGAGAAAATGCTTGATAGATTGGCCGGACGTGCTTTTTATTGGCTCCTTGATGGATAATCCGGCTACAATCAAACTCTTATTGATCTCGAGGACCAAGATAAGACAACTTTCACATGTCCTTATGGTACCTTCTCATTTTCAAGGATGCCATTTGGTTTGTGTAATGCACCAACTACTTTTCAACGGTGTACAATGGCTATTTTCATCGACATGGTGGAGGGTATTCTTGAGTTCTTCATGGTTGATTTTTTCGCGGTAGGGAATTCTTTTGAGGACTGCTTGAACAATTTGGATAGGGTTTTGGATAGATATGAGGAGGAAAATTTTGTGTTGAATTGGGTGAAGTGTCACTTCATGGTCGAGTAAGGCATTGTCCTCGGCCACAAAATTTCAAAGTATGGTATTGAGGTTGACAAGGCCAAAATTGAGGTGATCTCCAAACTCCCCCTACATCCATGAAGGTAGTGAGGAGTTTCTTGGGTCATGCGGGTTTTGTCACTGATTCATCAAGGACTTATCCAAGGTGGTATAACCCTTTGTGTAAACTTTTGGAGAAGGATGCCATGTTCCATTTTAATGAAGATTGTATGACGGCATTTGAATTGCTCAAGTTCAATTTGACTACTACTTATATTATCACCACACCAGATTGGAGCTTGCCTTTTGAACTCATGTGCGACGCTAATGATGTGGTGGTTGGAGCAGCTTTTGGGAAAAGAATCAATAAAAATCTTCCATCCGGTCTACTATGCTAGTAAGACCATGAATGATGCCAAGTCAACTATACAATGAATGAAAAAGAGCTGCTTGCTATTGTTTTTGCTATGGAGATGTTCTGCTAGTATTTGATGGGTACAAAGGTACTTATTCACACCAACCATGCGATGCTTTGATACTTGATAAGCAAGAAAGATTCTAAGGCAAGGTTAATGCGGTAGGTGCTTCTATTGCAAGAGTTTGATATAGAGATTCAACACCGCAATGTTTGTGAAAATCTAGTGGTAGACCACTTCTCCTGATCGGAGGAAGAGGATAGACCACATGATGGCCTTGAGATCAATAATTCATTTTCCGACGAGCAATTTTTAACCATTTTAATGACTGGGATGCCATGGTTCACTGATTTAGCCAACTATCTTGTGAGCAACAATGTACCGAATGGGTTCTGTTCAAACAAAAGAGAGAAGCTCAAACAGGGCTTGCCTTGACTATTGTACCAATGGTGTGATTTGACAATGTGTATCGGAAGACAAACAAGTGGGTATTCTTGAGGCTTGCCACTCTTCACCGTATGGTGGTCACCATGGTGGAGCTAAAACGGCAGCAGAAGTGTTGATCTATGGATTCTATTGGCATATTCTCTACAAGAACACTAGCGATCTAGTCAAGCATTGTGATAAATGTGAGGGCCGGTGGGATTTCTAAAAAGAATGAGATGACCCTCACCACTGTCTTGGAAATTGACATCTTTGATGTGTGGGGTATTTATTTTATGGGATCGCTCGTGAGCTCTACCCAACAACGAAGCTCGAAGTGTTGTGGCATTTTTGAATAAAACATCTTTACAAGATTTGGCACTCAACGGCCATTATTAGTGATGGGGGATTGTATTTCTGCAACAAGGCCTTTGATACCTTACTCACAAAGTACAGTGTCACTCACAAAGTATCGACCCCCTGCCATCCTCAAGTAATCGGACAAGTTGAAGTCTCAAACCGGGATATCAAGAGTGTTTTGTCAAAGACTATGAACACCAACCAGACGGATTGGTCAAGAAAACTTGATGATGCTCCTTGGGCTTCTAATGTTGCCTACAAAACACCGATCAGGATGTCTCCGTATTGGCTAGTGTTCGGGAAGGCGTGTCATCATTTGGTAGAACTTGAGCATAAGCCCATGTGAGCTTTGAAGAAGTTGAACCTTGAGTGGGATGTCACCGCAACTTAAGGGTGGCACAATTGAATGAGCTTGATGAATTTTGTCGTTATGCCTACAAAATCCCGTCCCTTTACAAGGAGAAAATGAAGAACCTCCATGACAAGTACATCCACAACAAAGAGTTTAAAGAGGGTGATATTGTGCTATTGTTCATTTCCCGGTTGCGGATGTTTCCGGACAAGTTGAAGTCAAATGGAGTGGCTCTTTTGAAGTGGTGAATGTAACCCTCTTTGGTGCTCTAGATTTGAAAAATAAAAACGATGAGGTGTTTAGAGTCAATGGGCACCGATTAAACATCATCTTAGCAAGGTTGATGATGTCCACATTATGGGAATTCTTCATTTCAAATGATTGGTAATTTGCATCATGCCGTGACGTTAAATCAGGCGCTTCTTGAGAGGCAACCCGTGCGTCTTTTTCTTTTTCTTTTTTTTTCTTCTTTAGATTAGATAGGCTTTGTGTTGTGCTAAATATGTATAAATGAGTTTGAATTTTAGGGACTGTGCAAGAAAAGTTGGCTAAGTGTCACAAGAGTGCGGACCACATAATTCTATGTGCGGTCGCACGATTGGAAGACAAAGAATGCATGCTCTCTGAAGATTGCCCTATCATAGTTCATTAACAATTTGGGGCCGCACATAAATTTGTGCGGTCCACACAAATCCTACGCCGCTCTCGCTTTTGTTCGGACCGCATAGCTTCTTCACAAGGTCAGATAAAGAGTGCGGCCGCACTCAAAATTGTGCGGCCACATTAAGGTATGTTCTGGGCCTGACGGGTTAGCCTATAAATAGGGCTTTTCAATGCTTTTCACACTTTACACTCTCTAAACTCTCAATCCCTAAACAAACATAGTTCATCCCCCACTAATTATAATACTTCAAGCATTTCATCTCTGTAGATTCTCACCGGCATCCTTCATTACTAGTATGTTCATTTCATTTTCTCTTAGTTTTGTTCTTTTGTCTAGGGTTAATTTCATGCCTAAAAATGTCAATAGTTAGTCATTTTTGTTCAATGTCATGTGGGTAGCTGTCACGACCCAAACCCGGTTGTGATGGCGTCCGGTCGTAAGGATGGGCAAGCCCGACCAACACCTTCTCAAATACCACGATTCAGCCCCAAACACGAAACAATTAAGGAAAAATATGGCAACTTTAACAATAAACTCCAAATAACTGATAAATGTAACTGTACGAATAGGAAACCACGATTGAACAAGAACTCCCAAGACTTGGGGTCACGAGTACAGAGCCTCTAACAATACCGAATACAAGTCTGAAAGGAAAGATACATGTGTCTGAATAACATGAAATAACTGGTAAGATCAGAGTAATCGGTCCTGCGGACGCTGGGCAGCTACCTCAATACTCTGAATATCTCGGGAAGTCAACACCAGCAGCACTAGATCTCTGGAGCACCTGGATCAGCACACAAGGTGCAGGGAGTATGGGGTGAGTCTACCAACTCAGCAAGTAATAAGCATGTATAAAAACCCGAAGATAAGAAAGCACGAAATAACACAAAGTGAAGCTATCTAGCAGTTCTACACAGTACAAGTCTCAGAGATATATAGATAAAACATCAGTAAATAAATGCATGAAATGCAATGCAATGCATGAAAATTGCGGAACATGCAGCCCGATCCATATGGGTACCCGCGCTCACTATAGAGGTTCAGACTCCGGAGGGGCTCCAACAACCCAAGAGCCATATCATACAGCGCCAGTAGTTACCACTGTTTCCATTACAATACACGGTGTCAATAGTTACCACCGTTTCCATTTATAATACACGGTACCCATAGTTACCACGGTTTCCATTTATAATACACTGTGCCCATAGTTACCACTGTTTCCATTTATAATACACGGTGCCCATAGTTACCAACATTTCCATTTAAAATAGTATACAGTCCAGAAATAGTGAGATAGTACTCATCAGCCCGAATTACTATTTAAAAATCATTTGAGTTTTCAAAACGTATAAATATGACTGAGTTTGCAAAAATAATATTTAAACCTGGACTGAATTCAAATAATATGCAAATCATGATAATTCTGAGATAACGATCCCTGAAGGATTCTACAAGTCGGCATAAGGCCCCAAACATGCAATCAAGCCCATATAACATCAATATAGTATGCGAAGCAATCTCCAACATAGTACAATCTATCCCTCGGATTGGACCGAGTCACAATTTCCAACCTATACGACCCCGCACTAGCCATGGAGTGCCTGTCTTGCCGCATAATAGTGTCACAATGTGATGTACCGGGGTTTCAAACCCTCAGGTCATCATCTACACCCATTACTCACCTCAAGCCGGCCGCAAACTAGCTCGAAATCCCTTTCCCTTGAGAATTAACTTCCATGAATGCCAAGTCTGATCAAAACCAATAAGAATATGTCAAAATAGGCTAATAGAACATAACCCAATCAAAATAACTCGAAATACACCCCAAAACACGAAGTTGGCAAAACCTGAGGCCCGGGTACACTTCTCGAAAAATTACGAAATTCACATTTTCAGATTCTCGTCTCGCCACGAGTCCATACATATAAAATTTACAAGAATCGAAGTCCGTTTGGCCCCTCAAATCAACACTTTAAGCTCACTTGGGTTTCAAGCCCTAATTGTTAGGATTTATGCCCGTCACTAGAGGGGGGGTGACTAGTGCGGTACGAGAATATTGATAAATATTGCGGAATTAAAATTGCAGGAGTAAAGTAAATGCAGTAATTAAAAGATTAAGGAAAGGACACACCGAATTTATACTGGTTCACCACAACGTGTGGTTAGTCCAGTCCCCGAGAGACTCTCTCGAGTTTCCACTAACTCCGTTAAGCTTACGGGTGCCTAACAAACCGTTACACTTGCTCGTAGATGTACACTCTACAAGACTTCAACTTTCTTGATGATACCGCACCTCAAGACTTCACCTTGCTCGTGGATACCGCACCACAAGACTTCACACACTAATATTGAGGGTACTTAGCAAACCCGACAATCAATGAGAAGATATGGTCTTCTCAAACACCTTTCTCTTTTACAACAACAACTCTCTAGAAAGAGTAGATAAAGAGATACAAGATTATCTCTATGAACAACTCAAAGTTGTCTCTCAATTGGCTCAACAAAAGCTCTAAAATGATGCACAAATAATATCAATATGTATATGATAATGAGAGGTGTTATGTATTTCAAATCAGCTCAAAAGACCTCTATTTATAGGTGTTATAAGTTGTATGTCCGTTGCTTAATTGGTAATTAATGATGCTGATTTTATGCCAAATAATCGATTATCAGATTTGGATAATCGATTATCAGCTTACCGTTACAAAATCGGAAGCTGATTCTGCTCTAGAATAATCGATTACTGGTATTGCATAATCGATTATTTTTTTACAGCGTTCAAAAACTTTGGCAACGGATACAAGATAATCGATTATGCAATTCTGATAATCGATTATCCTACTCTGCGGAAATTTCCAATAAATGGAATTTCCCAGAATAATCGATTATCACTTTTGCATAATCGATTATTCACCTATGCTGTCCAGAATCGACACTTTACTTCAAAAACCATTTTGGTTAGAATGAAAACTTTAAAATCATTTTGTTTGAAGTATTTGAAATATGTTTATGATAAATATGATTTGATAAAAAGATTTTATGCATATTTATGATGACCTATGTTGAGCCAAAAGACGAGATAACTTAAACGTTGCTCTTACATTGGTTCTACCTAACGACCTACTCCTTGGGTCTTCGGTCTTGAACTTTTGAGCTCGTCTTTGGCTTGTCTATGCAATCCATTCATCAATATGATTCTCAGCATTCAATCTTGATTTTTTGTCATATAATAACGTTGTCTGACACTTGACTTCATTGTTTGTCATTCATCGACTTCGTTGTTCGTCATTCATCAAAACCTATACCTGAAAATCATGCTAATACAACCAAAGCACACATATCATGGATAGAATGATTTTCTACACAAACAACCACTTTTAACTTCAAAAACCATGAATTCTTAGTGTTTATACCATTCTTTTACACTATAATGACATACTTTTGGTCCAAGAGTTCATACCTGAAGAATCCCCTCAAAATCTCTCCAAATATCGCCCACAATCGCCTTAGCTCGAGGTTCCAATGTCCTTCCCTTTTTAAAATTTTGAAAACCTACTGTTCCATTAAACCCAGGCCGATTTCCGCTTCTGTGACCCCTTTTCCGCTTCAGCGACTCCCATGTCCGTGTCCATTTGACCGCTTCTGCAGTTTGACTTAAATTCCCAGCGACCGCTTCCACGACCTTCACTTCTGTGGTCGCTTGACCGCTCCTGCGGTCCCAGCCCTTTCCTTAGATTCCGCATACGCGGCTCCCTAACTTCTTCCGCGGTCACCGCTTAAGTGGAACCCCTTCCGCAAAAGCGGAAATACCAGAAGCCACCTACAGCTTCATGCAACAAACTCCCAAAAATCTCCAATCAACCATCCGGAAACACCCCGAGGCCCCCGGAACCCCAACCAAAACCACCAATCTATTCCAAAACATCAAACAAACATGTTCCAATCATAAAAACATAACCTTTAAAACGGAAATCATCAAATCAATACGGATTCAAGCCTAAGTTCAACTATAACTACCAAAACTCTCATTCGATCAAAAACCCGACCAAACGACGTCGATTAACCTGAAAATTTGCAGACATATCCAAAATCACCTAACAAAGCTACTGCAACTCTTGGAATTCTATTCCGTCCCCCGGATCAAAATGTCACCTATTAACTGGAATTTGCCAAAATTCGAACTTAGCCAATTCAAGGCTAATTTTATACCGGACCTCCAAATTCAGTTCTGCTTTCTCTCCCAATTCACAAATCACCATCCGAAACTAGTCGAATCACAGGAAATCCATTCCAAACCCTCCAACTCACAAGTCAACGTCCGGTTGACTTTTCCAACTTAAGCTTTCCTTAAAGAGACTATTGGTCTCATGTCTAACCAAATTCAATCCAACACATCTCAAACTCACCAACATATACCAACACTCGGGAAAGCATCATATGGGGATAACGGGGCTGAAATACAAAAGACGACGGGTCGGGTCATCCAGTAGCTTCATAATTGTTAATTGGGGCCTAAGTATATAGCTAATAATGCTTTATTGTGAGGGTCATGTCTAATTCTTGCAAAACTAGTATGAATTGTAAAGCTAGTGCCGCTTAAATTCAAATCATAATGTGCGTGGTCCACAGTCCTTTAACTTAGGGCATCTGAGTACTTGAATTGTGGACCACACTAAAAAATATGATGTCTACGGTGTAATTGTACGGTCCACACTGATGAATGTATGGGTGGGCATCAGTTGGTTCGGTTCGGTTGTGAATATTATTGGTTATTGGTTATAAATTTGATAAACCGATAACCGAACCAATAAGAAATCGGTGATCAGGTATCAATTAATCGGTTATCGATCATTTGCAGTTCGGTTATTGGTTTACCCGAAAAGATAACTTAATCTAGAGTTAAGCAAAAAAGAAAAGATAATTCTCTTGAGTTAAGCAAAAAAGAGAAGAAATGAAACCTACAACAAAACCGAAATAATTTCAGACCCCAAAACATGTATGAAAGTATAAGCTCTTGGAATTTATTTTTCATAGAAGTCAAACCCACCCCTAACCAGAAATCTACTGAACTTAATCAAACCCCATGAGCATATTAAGTTCTTGAATTTAATTTATTTGCTTGTCAAGCCTAAAATATTTTTAAAAACTAAATTCACCAAATCACATAAGAAAATCCACAAAACACTAAACAAACAATTGGTTTCAACATTATTACCTTTAATATTACAACTTTTTACAACTAAAAACAAAGCCGGGCATATAAATAGGAAAGAATGGAGTAAAGCCCTAACATATGTATATACTTAAAGATAAAGTAGTAATTTATTAATTCTTATTGTCTTGTTGGTAAACCCATGAACAAATTGGAAAATTGAGGCCTGAACCGATAACCCAATAGTGAAAAAATTTGAAACTGTTACCGAATCGTTAATCCAATACCAATAACCCACTAAATAATTAACGTTTGGGTTATCTATTTTACCCGATATATGCCCAGTCCTAGATGAATGATCATAGAAACTAGAATTCTGAACCTAGGGCTGTGTGACCGAACTCAAAATTGTGCAATCCGCACTTTTGGTTGTGCGACCGCACTCACTTTTCTGCGGTTCATGCTGCCTCTCCTGAGACTGTTGTTCCACAACTGGCCTGCAACTGTCATGTATGTATTTGAGTCCTATGAACCCAAACTGATTCTTATCGCTATGAATTGCATACAATGGTTAGATCACGTGGTAGAGGAGATACATCAAAAGGGAGGGTAGACTCCTCCCAAGGCCCAGTCGAGGCAAAAGTAACCTACCACTAGCAATCCAAAGAGCCATAAGAAAGAAAGCAACCGCCAATAGAGTTCCTGAACCCTCCAAGACCAGTGAGTATCTCCCATTCGGGGAAGCTTATGAGGGTAACTCCGTGCAAGCACAATCGAAAGCCCAATTATAACAATTTCCGGGTAGATTCCACTCGCTAGATGTGTCATCTTACGCAGTTAGTTTTTCAAAAGGTTCGAAAGAGGGTAGCCCAGATTCTGAGCCCTCTTCCTCACATGCCTCGGCTGCACCAATCAATGTTAACGATGATGATGATGTTCCGGATGATGGTAGAGGGGGTGATATTGCATGGGGGGCTTAGAGAGGGCGAGGAGAAGGTAGATATGGGAAGACAAAATTTGTCAGCTTGACTTCCTTCAATAGATTTAGATAGTGGTGGCCTCATAGATCGCTCACTCTTGAGCGACAATTCTTGATGAAGGATTTGGAAAAGCACAACCCAAATGTCCTCAGACAGTTCCAGAAGAGAAAATGATGGAAATGGTTCACCTAAAGCATCCTCGATGAAAATGAGCACTTGGTTATTGAATTTTATGCCAATGTGGCTCATATTAAGAAGGGTACCAAGGTGACAAAAGTGAGAAATCTAAAAATATGATTTGACTCATGTGCTTTGAACTCTATGTGGGATTTGAATAGGTGGAGGAAGCCAAATACTTGGAAAACTAGCTTTGGTTGATGCAGCTCTCTCGTGGCTAGATGAGATTTTAGCCATTTGAGGATAAACACCTCATTGGCTTACAGCAGGGGTTCCAATAGTCTGGGCCACCCTAAATTTTGAAGCAAAAGGGTAGCAAACATTCGTGTGCAGCCGCATTGATTCGTGCCTAAATGAGAAGTAAGAGCAACCTCCCACTCCCCCGTGCAGTCCTGGTGGCTTCCATTATGGTTGGGTATCCGGTTAATGTTGGTTCCATCATGTACACCAACATCACATTAGTTGTCGAGAGGCCAAGAAACCTTTCTCATGGTACCACCCATAGGGTGCTGACAACTAGAAGTTCAAGGGTAAAGTAACAATCTCCGCTGGCCAGTCTGAGGAGCCAATGGTAGTAGTTGTTGATCCAGCTACCGAGCCTTCCACAGTTGCCATGCCTTCTACAGTAGCCGGTCCTTCCACCGGGAGAGTAGCAATGCCACAACCTTCTTTTTCTACTATCAGCTCCATTATCAGTGCCAGCATCATCCATTTATCCTTAGACTGCACCACGAGTCTCCCGGAAATTGGCAAGTCTCAATAACTGGAAACTGGTAGCTGCTTCAAAGTTTTTTGACATATCCAATGATGTTGCAGTAGAGTCTTCTTCCCCAACAGCACCACAGGCACCTCCGTCTGTGGAGGAAACATATAAGAAGATTATAGACAACCAGAAGACCATTATGGAGACCCTGGTGGTGCATGGGGAGGTCATTGAGGAGTTGGGAAAGCAAACGAAGAAGATGTGTTGATGTTCCAAATGTCAATACCACATGGGGGTGATTTGTGTGGTACCCTATATTCGATCTAGAAGAACCTAGTTCTTCTAGGTGTTCTAACTACTACTGTTTACAGAATTAAAATACAGACATAAAATAATATAGAGATTTTATGTGGAAAACACCTGCTCAAAAGGTGAAAAAACCACGACCTACTACTCAGTAGTATTTTCCCAAACATCCACTATCAATGAGCCAAAACAACATTTACAAATCTCTTATAAACCTAATGATTAACTCTAATCTCAGTGTGGCACATAGCCTCAACTGTTGTGATACCTTCAAGTTAACTCTAGCTTGAATACTCAAATTACCTAAAACAATTGCTTCTATGAAAGCAAAAAATGTACAAATTTTAAACCACCTACTACAATTGAACTAGAATAAGAATAAACACAATGGAACTGGTTCTTCTATCTCATTCAAGTAGCTGCAGGATTGCATACTTAATGTCCCATAAATTTCTTGCTCTTTTCCTCTCAATTTAGCTTAACGTTTGCGTATGTGCATCCATGTAAAAGAGAACAACTCAGTTATTTATTAGGTTATTACTCAGCGTTTTATTGTGACTCAATTTCTGATCCTCCAGTGAATTTGAGTCCTAGAACAATCCAAACTCCAACCCTTATCCGGATGTGTTCTCTTCTCATAAGGAAACTTCTTCTCCTTATCCCATATGTAATCTTTTCGATCAGTTCAGAAGATATTTCTTCTTGATCCCAAAGGATTATCTTCTTCACGTGCATCTTTTGTGCATGGGCCATAACCACTGTGTCTCATAAGATGGACCTAGTTCTTCACTGAGTTCATATTTCATTCTTCAAAACTTCAACTGAACTTGGGCCAACAAATTGTCCCTTTTTTTATGATGAACAACTCTCTGCTTTTACTGGTCAGAGAACTTGTGGAACTTAGCTAATATCAACACTTTTACTTAAGATATTTTAACTCATCATTAAGGACCAGATTTAATCAGGTTATAAACATCACTTTTTTCAGAATATAAAGTAAAGCACAATATCTCTTTCCCCTTTTGGCATCATCGAAAAAGTTGCATATAATGTGAATCTCATATTGTAATAGTTACTCATGGACACTGGGGTAGCTGTAGGTGAAAGCATGGTTTTGTGAAACAATAATCAAACTTGACAAAAACTAAACTATTGAGAACAAATTCATCACAAAGTAAGATAAAAGTAGATTGCCATTGATAGTAAATGTTTCTACAACCAGTCCACAAAAGAAAGAAAAACATCCAACCATGAGCGAAAAAAAAAAAGAAAAATTCCTAATCTCTGTCACTTGGGGGGGTTACTAGACTAGTTCAAGGACAGTGCTAGAGGACCTAAGGCTTGGAGGAACTAAAAGGTTGGGATTGGAGAAGATTGAGCATTGTTTGAAGCATCCCTTCACCCTTTTCCTTTGTTTTGATAGCTTATCTTTCAAGCCATTCCTCTTATTTTCAAGTTCAGCAACTCGAGCCTTGAGCCTAGCAATCTTAGCATCATTTATCCCACACTCTTGAACCAAAGCCCTAACCTTGCTATTCACTGGAGTCTTCAAAGATGAAACAGGTCCAACTGGGGCTACACTGAGGAGATAGTCACAAGACTACAGGGTTTCGACACCAAAATGGTCCTTGCTAGAGGCCATCTCCCATTTCTTCAAGGGAACATTCAACCTATCCAGCACAATCGTCAGTATGAACCCATAAGAAGTAGCATGAGACTTGGAGCCATTTATGACCCTGTCCAGCAGCTTGACAATGAAGGCAGGCTAGTTAATTTGCTTTTCCCTCACAAGGAATTCCAGAAGAACCAAGTCCATGTAGTTAGAAGTATGCCTCCTCTCTTGTCTGGGAATCAAACACTTGTTCATAAATTCAAATAGCACCTTGTGCTCAGGCTTCATCTCACTCTTCTGTACAAATCTTCCCTCTGGCACATCTTCAACAGACTCAGTGTTGCAAAAGTTCCTGGTGATTTGGAGAGCCCTAGGAAGATCATCTAGACTAGGCCACCTCTGCCTAGTATAGTCATCATAGCCCTCACATTGTATGTCAAGAATTGTCCCCAATTTAGGTGGATCGAATTGCACTTTCACTCCCCTAACCACACTAGTGACTATCCCATTTTTTACAGTGGCATTTGCCATGAACTCGATCAGCTCCTTTCTTTCCAGCCTTCCATCCAGTTGAAGAACCATGTCCCACCAACCTTGTGCAGCTAGAGAATCCACCAACCTAATCATTCCTGGCTCCTCCAGGTCTTTCCGCTGCCTCCCCTTCTTAATCTTCCTCCTGCTATGGCAAATCGATCTTGTTCCATTTCAGACTCCTCCCCTTCTTCTTCTCCACTCCACTCTTCTTCTTATTCTTCAGTGACTTTTACTTGTTTTCCCTTCACTGCGGACCTAGTTCTTTTGGCCAAGGAGGGTTCAACAGATACAGATTTTGAAGACTTCTTTGCAGGAGTCTTTGTTCTTTTTGGTTTGGAAATGGGAACCTCCACAGTTGTACCTCTCTCTTGATGGACTAGTTCCATCTCCTCCTCCTCTTTTTCAGCAGCCTCAGAACTTTCCACAACCTTTTCTTTTCCTTTTTCCTTCTTCTTTTTCTTACTTTTCTCTGATGTTTTCTGTAGTTCTTCTACACTAGTTCCCTGGCGACTGGCAAGCAAGCTGCCGCCCGCCGCTGTCAACCACGCACCAAACCCGATCATTCCTACTAAACGTTCCCCCACTATAAATATGACGAGAGTGATCACACCTGAGAGTGGAAACCCACAACAGCTAACCCCAATGCCCCTTCTACACTAGTTACCTGGTATGGGGAGTGCCCCTACTGTCATGCAGGCACCGCCGGAGAAGGAGAAGGAGGTTGCAGGTGGAATGACGATGGCTAGGAAACTCACTTACTCCACCGAAACTCAGAAACCTAAAATAGCGGAGAAACCCACGATGGCGGAGGTAGTCAAAGGCAATCGGACTCAAAAGCAGGGCATGCAATTGAAGTTCTACCCTCCGCTGATAAAGGATGGAGTGAAAATTGCTAAATTGAACCCTAAGGAGATAGAGTGTCAGAACCAGAAATGGAGGTATGGCCTAATTGGTTATGTCTTGGGAGGTAATCCGTCATTTAAGGAAATGCTGAAGTATGTTTATGGTGTTTGGAGTGAGGTTACAACGCCTACACTGTTGCTACACGATGATGGGTACTTCATCTTCAAATTTGAGTCTATGGAGGAGAAGAACTTAATCGTGCAACAAGGACCATACACATTCAACGGTAGGCCTATGATTCTGAAGGAATGGGACCACAACTTTCAGATTCAAAATGAGTCGATGAGAATTGTCCCAGTTTGGGTCAATTTCCCTGGATTGCCGATACAATGTATGGCTGAGGAGAATCTAGGAAGAATGGCAAGCTTACTGGGTAAACCCATATGCACTAACAGGCTAACTGCTGAATGTGAAAGAATCTCCTATGCGAGAGTTCTTGTGGAAGTTGATATCACTCAACCTCTGCATGAGGATATCCATATAGAAATACCAGATGGGAAAGCATGGATACAAAGTGTAGAGTATGAATGGAAACTAACCTTCTATCTTGAATGCAACTCATTTGGACACAAAAATGGTGACTGTCAGCAGGAGAAACAACAGACTGTTGAAGTCCAGAGACAGAGAAGGAGGAAAAAGAAGGTAATACAAGTGCAATGGCAACCAAAAGCTGTTCCGGAGGTGATAGTAGAAGGACAACAGAATGACAAACAATCAAAGATTCCTGCTGTAGAAAGGAACAACAAAGGCAAACATGTTGCAGCTGTTCAAGGCCCTAAGGACAAAAATCAAAACAAAATGACTAACTATGCTGAGGTAGCCAGGAGGAATACATTTACAGTACTCACTATAGTAGAACCCCCCGATGAGAACCAACAGCAGGGAGAATGCAGCCTAGAGCCAGTAGATCCAGGAGGTCCTACATCCACTGTATCCCTATGATAATTGTTTCCTGGAACACTAGAGGACTAAACAAGTCCTACAAACAAAGAGAATTAGTCAAATTCCTGAGGACTAATAGAGTTGATATGATATCTTGCCTAGAAACTAGGGTGAAGCAGCAGAATTCAATGGCAATATACAAGAAGCTGGGAGATGACTGGACTATAAGGAATAACTATGTACATGCTCCTAATGGCAGAATATGGATAATGTGGAAAGAGGTCAATGTTCAAGTGGTAATACTGGAGAGCACTGATCAATCAATTCATTGTCAAGTGAAAGATAGAAACTCAACCTTTACTAGCTATTTCACCTTTGTTTATGGTCTACACACTACCCAACAAAGAGCACCATTATGGAGGAATTTGAGAGCTGTCCAGCAAACTGAGCCCTGGCTTATAGTGGGGAATTTCAACAGTCCACTAGGGGTTGAGGATAGGATAAATTGTCAGCCAGTGCATCCTTCTGAGATTGCTGATTTCCAGGGGTGTCTTGATGACATTGGAGTGGGGCAGCTTACCAGAAGGGGCAATTCATTTTCATGGAGCAATAAAAGGGATGCTGATGACAGAATATATAGCCACATTGACTGGGCTTTTGGTAATGCTCAGTGGTTCAATTCATACATAAGAGTGGAAGCAGTATATATGTTACCTGGGTGTTCAGATCACACTCCTATATTGATAGATACTAATATTGTTAAAGTTAGAGTTAAAAGACCATATAGGCTACTATTAACAGTTATGCAACAAAATGAATACAAGGAAGCAGTTCAAAGAGTGTGGGGTCAACAAATTCAAGACCACACTATGTATTCTATTTGGAGCAAACTGAGGAAAATTGAACAGGAGACCAGAACCATTCATCAGGAGCATTCATCTATGGATACAAAGCTGCAACAAATGAGAGAAGGTCTGAGGGTAGTTCAAGGAAAACTGAATGAAGACTATTTCAATGAAACAGTAATTGAAGAAGAGAAGAAACTATTACAGAACATTGAAAAATGGGAAGGTATTCAAGAACAAATAATGAGGCAGAAGTAAAGAGCAAACTGGATTCAGCTGGGTGATAGTAATACAAAATACTTCCATGCGTATGTGAAGTCCAGACAAGCCAGGAACAGGGTGAGTAATATACTCAATGATAACCAGATGAGGATCACTGATCCACAACAGATGCAACAGGAGTTCATTCAATTCTTCCAGCAACTTCTAGGCACAGCAGCAGATCAACTTCCTAGGATAGATATCAATGTAGCTAGGGATGGGCCATGTCTATCAGTGAACCAACAGCAGCAATTATTAGCTCCAGTAACAAGGTAAGAAATCGGTCAGATAATACACAATCTTCCTAATGACAAGGCTCCTGGGATAGATGGATACCCTGCAGAGTTCTTCAAACAGTTTTGGCCTATTGTGGGTGAAAGGTTATAGAGGCAGTGCAGAAGTTCTTTCAAAATGGGAAATTACTAAAAGAAGTTATTGCACCACTGTTACATTGATTCCGAAAGTGAAGAATCCCAACTATGTCAAGGAATACAGGCCCATTGCTTGCTGCTCAACATTGTACAAAGTTATTGCAAAAATTCTTACAAACATGCTTAAAATAGTGGTGGACTATCTGGTTGGACAGGCACAATCAGCCTTCATAGAGGGGAGAAACATTCAGGACAATGTCATTATGGCACATGAATTGATTAGAGCTTATTCCCAGAAAGTTGTATCTCCCAGGTACATAATCAAAGTGGACATCAGAAAAGCTTATGACTCTGTTGAATGGGGATTTCTGAGAGCAGTGTTGCTGGATTTTGGTGTACCATACAAAATGGTCACCTTAATCATGGAGTGTGTTTCTACAGCAAGTTTCTCCTTACTGGTTAATGGAGGCCTTACTAGCAAATTTGCAGCAAGGAAGGGTCTAAGACAGGGAGACCCAATGTCTCCCTACCTGTTTGTCTTAGTCATGGAGTACCTCAACAAAACATTGAAGCAGTTGAACAGGAACCCAGACTTCAACTTTCATCCCAAATATTCCAAGCTACAACTTACTCATATCTGTTTTGCAGATGACCTCATGATGTGCTGTAGAGGATATGAAACTTCCCTGAGGCTCTTACTGAAAGAGTTTGATAACTTCTCCCAGATGTCTGGATTGCAAGCCAACCTGGAGAAAAGCTCCATGTACATAGCTGGGGTTTCACAGGAAATCAAGGACAAACTACTGGCAGAATTTCATCTAACAGAAGGACAGCTCCCATCCAAATATCTGGGAGTTCCCTTGTCAATAAGGAAGATTACAATTTCACAATGCCTACCCTTGGTGGACAAGATAGTGGACAAGATCAGATGCTGGTCATCCAAGTTCTTATCCTATGCTAGAAGACTCCAATTGATCAAGAGTGTCCTATTTGAGATGCAAACCTACTGGGCACAGGTCTTCCAAAGAAAATCATCAAGCTGGTGGAAGGAATCTGCAGGAACTACTTATGGACTGGGAAACATGAGGCAAGTCACAGGGCACCCATAGCTTGGGACACAGTCTGTAAGCCAGAGGCTGCTGGAGGATTAAATATTATTTGCTTTGAAAAGTGGAACAAAGCAGCACTGTCAAAACTGCTATGGGCACTAATGCAAAAAAAGGATAAACTATGGATCAAATGGATCCATTGTCATTATATAAAAAAGAAGGAGGTGGATAACATGGAAGTACCAAAGCAAGCTAGCTGGTTGGTAAGGAAAATATTTGGAGCTAGGGACTGGTGGGCACATGACTGGGCAGCAATGCACTCTTGTTGCCACAAGGGAAGTTACAGCATCAAGAGAGCATACATGTATTCCATCCCACAGTTCACCAAAGTACCCTGGAAAAAACTGGTGATCGTGTCAGGAATTCTGCCAAAACAGAAATTCATACAATGGATGACATTGCATCGACGTTTGGCAACAATAGACATGCTAGAAAAATGGGGTATACACACAAACCAGGCCTGTTCTTTATGTGACAGTGGTAATACAGACACGACCACCTTTTCTTTGAATTCCCTTATTCACTATCACTGTGGCAAGGCTTACTAAAGTGGATGAATTTCAACAGAGTGATAAACAATTGGGAGCAAGAGGTCCAATGGCTCTCTGACAGAGTCAATAATAGAAATCCAAGGAAAACCAGGAGTAGTATTAGCCGCAGTTGTACATAATATCTGGATGGAAAGGAATGAAAGACGATTAACACAGCCGAGCATGGATGCTATGATTAGAGCAAGACAGATTGCACTTCAGGTGCACATCACTAGCAGGAAAAAGAACAAATGGCAGCCCACTCTACAATACTTAAATTGTTATCCGCAATGTACTCCTTGAATATATTCACAGTTTTGTAGGTTAGGAGTTAGTTCAACAACCTTCGGGTTGTATAGTGGATAGTTGATCAATTTTGAGAGGTGTTCTATAGTCCCAAAGAACACGTGATGTACAGTTATATTGATTGAAATATAATTTTTTCTTTTGACAAAAAAAAAACAGACTTGAAAGATGACACCTTGCTTTCCTGATGGTTTGGAAGTAGTTGTGGTCTTTTAGGAAGAAGCCTTGTGCTTCTTTGGATCATAACTGGCCCCAACCTTCTTCAAGATATTAGCCAAGGTTTCCTCCACGGATGAACCAGGTTCATCTTGCTGCTCACTCAGATGAACAAGGCCTTCAGCAGCCTCTCAAGAACCACTTCCCCCTGACTTCATGCCACCATCTTCTACACTACCACAGATAGCAAGAACTTCTCATTTCTTTTTTTCCCCTTCTAGTAGACCCAATCCCCTCTACCTTTTTTTACAAATCCCACCAACACAAACCCATTTTCCTCTCACATTAGAAAAAGCAAAACAAGTATTTACCTCACTTGGATTTTCTTGATTCTTGTCTGTGTCAGAGGACCCATGTTCTTCACCAACACTTGCAGATAGAAATTCCTCAGACTCAAAGCTTGACTCAGATTCTTTTGTTGGACTTTCCTTCTTTTGGATAGCTCTTAATTTTTCATTTAAAGTTTTTCTCAATGGGCCTGAAGCAACAGTTTTCCTAGCCAACATTTTTGGCAACGAAACCTAGGTTTTGGGGTAACAGGAGGTTTGGAGGATGAATTATTAGGATATAATGGCGGAGGAGTACCTGGGTTGTCTTGAGGGTTTGTCATGGTAGAGAATTTCTAGGAATTTTGGAAATTTTGGAGATAAAGGAGATGGTCAGAATTTTGGAACAAGTGAGTGACGGTTATGAGCAAAAAGAAGAGATGTGGTGTGTATTTAAAGAGGGGTTATGATTAAGTGCAGTAACGACAGGGTTTTTTAGTAGTCAATTAGAGGTCTAATCATATTAGAATTCCGGTCTCTTCGTGATTAATGGGCGACACTAGTTATTAGGAAAAAATCCTGTTTTAGTTAGACTCCTAGGATAATAAAACTGGTTCAATGCTCAACGGATATAATTTCTGAAAGTTTGGTGTAATTAGGACTTTTGCTCTCGATTGAAAACTTTATCTTTCTAATTGTCAAAGTAAAGAAACATACCTGAACTTTCTCATGAGCATATACTGATGAACCAGGTTCTTCAAATAAAATTTCTCTTGATCATGCCTAAAATGTCAAAATAGGAAAACTTAGAGATCAGTGAATCATATAAACACAAGTCACAGGAGTATACTAACTATCGTATGAAACTGAGTAAGAATTAGTCTAGATATTTACATGATATTAAGAACTCATGACCAAATTTTCTTCTTGATTGTGCATTCTGAACTGGACCTTTTAGGTGATCTTAATCATCCCTACTTCCAACCTGTTCCTTTCAAAGTTTTCTCTATTCAGTGCTTTAGTGAAGATATTAGCTATTTGTTTATCAGTAGCACAGAATTCTATTGAGATGAACCATTTCTCATAGTTATCTCTAAAAAAAATGGTGTCTAACATCTATGTGCTTGGTCTTTTTATGATGAACAAGGTTCTTTGTCATACTTATAACACTAGTATTATCACAAAATATTTGAGTACATCCCACTTCAACTTCAAAGTCTACCAGCTGTTGTTTGATGCAAAGCAATTGAGCACAGCAAGAAGCAGCAGCAATATATTCAGCTTCAGCAGTAGATAGGGCAACTCGAATTTTGCTTTTTGGTAGCCAGGAAATGTGTCATACCTGAAGTGCTCTTCCTGTCCACTAAGAAACCTGCATAATCAACATCAACATATCCTACTAGATCAAAATTACTACCTTTGGGATACCAAAGACACAGATCAGTGGTGCCTTTCAGATATCTCAATATCCTCTTGACATCAGTCAAGTGTGACTCATTTGGATTTGCCTAGAAAAGAGCACAAAGCCCTTCACTGAAAACAATGTCAGGTCTGTTGGCGGTAAAATATAATAGTGAACCAATTATATCCCTATAAAACTTTTTATAAATTGATGAACCAGGTTCATCAACATCTAATTTAGTGGCAGTTGCAATAGGTGTATCTATTTCTTTGGAGTCCTTCATTTTAAACTTTTTGATTAGTTGTTTTGTATGCTTCTGCTGATGGATCATGGTCCCATTTGGGCTTTGTTTGATCTGCAAGCCTAGGAAGAAGTTTAGTTCATCCATCATACTCATTTCAAACTCACTTCCTATTAATTTTGCAAAGTCCTTTCTTAACCTATCAGTAGTGGCCCCAAATATTATGTCATCAACATGTATTTGCACAACAAGGAGGTCATTACCTTTTTGCCTTTGGAACAAAATACTGTCAATTTTACCTCTTTTGTACATATGCTCCAGTAGGAATTTTGATAGTCGTTATACCAAGCTCTTGGGGCCTGTTCGAGCCCATGTAGAGCCTTGTCTAGCTTGTAAACATGCTCAGGACATTCCTTGCTTTCAAATCCTAGAGGTTGTTTATCAAACACTTATTCCTTGAGGTAGCCATTTAGGAAAGTACTTTTGACATCCATCTGATGAATAGTGAATTCCATAAGTGCTGCAAAGGCAATGAGGAGTCTGATTGCCTCTAGTCTTGCAACTGGAGCAAAGGTCTCATCATAGTCAATGCCTTCCTTGGCTGCAGCCCTGAACCACCAGCCTTGCCTTGTTTCTTGTAACAGTTCCATCTTCATCAAGTTTGTTCCTGAAGACCTATTATGTACCAATGAATTATGTGTCCTTGGGTCTAGGAACTAGATGCTAGACTTGACTTTTTCGAATTGATTGAGTTCCTTCTGCATAGCATTGACCCAATCTGCATCCTGGAAAGCCTCAACAATATTTTTAGGTTCAATAAGAGATAGAAAAACATCAAATGCACACAGATTTTTTAGCTGTGATCTAGTTTTGACTCCAGATGTTGGGTCATTAATGATGTTCTCAATGGGATGAGAACTTCGATACTTGTGAGATTCACCACCAACTGGTTTCTACTAGATGATTCTCCTGTGTTCTGTTGCTGAGGAACACGTTCATAGACAGGTTCTTGTTGAGAGTTTGTTTCATTTTCTCCCTGACTAGTTCTCCTTGTCAGGTTGCCCTGAGTGGAAGAACCTGTTCCATCACATGTTCCTTCTTTTGATGCTACTTTAGCTAATTCTATTATCAGACTAATGGCTTTATCTTCATGTTCTTGTCTCTCAGGAAGAATGTTACTTTCGTCAAATACAACACGTACACTTTCTTCTACACACAAAGTTGTTTTATTGAATACTTTATATGCTTTGCTATGTGAAGAATATCTCATTATTACTCCCTCATCACTTTTGGGATCAAACTTACCTAGGGAGTCCTTTCCATTATTGTGCACATAGCACTTGCAACCAAATACCCTAAGGTGGGATATGTTTGATTTTCTCCCTTTAAGTAACTCACAGGGAGTTTTCTCAACAAGAGGTCTAGTCATGCATCTATTGATTATGTAGACGCAGTGTTTACAGCCTCAGCCCAGAAGCTGTAGGGTAATTTACTAGAGAGAAGCATGGTCATTTACATATCCTCATGAGTCCTGTTCTTTCTTTCAACTACTCCATTTTGATGAGAAGTCCTAGGGGCAGAGAAATTGTGATCTATACAATTTTCATCACAATATTCAACAAATTTTACATTTTCAAATTCAGTTCTATGGTCAGACCTGATGGATGCAAGTTGATTTCCTAATTGTTTCTGACTTTTTCTAACAAAAGCAGTAAACATTTCAAATGCCTCATCTTTAGATGTCAGAAATAGTACATAGATAAATCTAGAATAATCATCAACAAGCACCATCACATATTTCTTTCCACCTCTGCTCATGGTTCTCATTAGACCACAAAGAACCATATGAACCGGTTCCAACGTCTTGGACGTACTTACCATTTTCTTGGATTTGAAGGATGACCTTACCTGCTTCCCCCTTGCACATGCCTCACAAAATTTGTCTTCCTTGAAGTTGATATTAGGTAACCCTATCACCAAGTCCTTGGAGACTAATTTGTTTAGCTGATTTAGATTAGCATGGCCGAGTCTTTTGTGCCACAAGAGGGGATCATTAACTAACACACTTGAACAAGTGAGTTCATTTTCGGAAAGAGTTGAAAAATCTACAATATTAATATTGCTAACTCTTTTGTTAGAAAATACGCTTAACGCTTGAGGGGGGTGAATAGCGTTATAATAAAATTTAGCGTAAACGTGCGGAAATTAAAATTTGCAGGAAATAAATAAATGCGTTAAATAAACAAAAAGGAAAGAACGCACCGATATATTCTGGTTCACCACAACATGTGGCTAGTCCAGTCCCCGAGAGACTCTCTCGAGATTTTCCACTAACTTGTTAAGCTTAGGGGTGCTCAACAAACCTTTACAACTTAAGTACACAAGCCTTAACACCTTTGCTCGGAGATACAACACTCCAAGACTTCAACCAAGGAAACACAAGTTCCTTACAACAAGAGAATCACAATTCTCTGACAAGTGTATAAAACACTAAACACTCAAACAAAATACTCCTTAATGAGTAGATATGAGTAAAAGAAGTAAGCTCTAGATCACAACAACTTTGGACAAGAATATGGCTCTCAAAAGCTTTATGAAATTGAATATAAAATGATAAACAAAAGTATGCAAGCTTATAGCAATGTAATGATCAGTTGTAGTATGTTGTTGTGTTTAAAACACTGAAATGAAGCTGTATTTATAGTTGAAAAACTTGGCATTACCGTTGCCTAATTGCCAATTAAGAGTTGCTGATTTTACTCACTGACAATCGATTGTCAAACCCCAACAATCGATTGTCTGCCAGTCAGATCAAAATTCAATCCCAGATTTTACGCTTGATAATCGATTACTTACAATCCATAATCGATTACTGGCAACGTTCAAAAAATCCTTTCCAGATTTTACCACAAACAATCGATTGTCCAGAATCAACAATCGATTACTCAGCAACGTTCAAAAAATCTTTTCCGGATTTTAATCAAAACAATCGATTATACAAAATCAATAATCGATTACCCAATAACGTTCAAAAAATCTTTTCCGGATTTTAATCAAAAAAATTGATTATACAGAATCAATAATCGATTACCTGACGGTATTTGAAAACCTTACGACAATGGTCAGCTTCACAATCGATTGCACAAAGTCAACAATCGATTACTTATCAGTTTTTGAAAAATATTTTAGACATTGTCTCTTTGACAATCGATTGTCCAATGTAACAATCGATTATTTAATAAATTTGAAAATCACTGGAAGACACTGTCTCAACATAATCGATTACCATTAGTTCATAATCGATTATTCTGAGTTTTAAAAAACTTTGATGGACACTGCCTCAGTCACAATCGATTGTCATTAGTTCACAATCGATTGTCATGCAGGTTTGAAAAACCTAATGCTCACTGTCTTACTCACAATCGATTGTCATTAGTTCACAATCGATTGTCATGCAGTCTTGGCTTAAAACAATCGATTATCATAAGTACATAATCGATTATCTTAGTCCAGATTTTTAAGGCATGTCTAAAAATTATTTTGACTACTGTAACTATGCATGATTTAAAATCATTTGACATTAAATTAAATATGCATGATTTTGGAAAATTGTTTTATGAGAGAAGCCATGTTACGAGTCAAGTTGTAGGATCAAGATCACAATTAAGAATGACTCAATTAAACTATAAAACTTTGTCTTGAGCTTGAATCTCGTTGTATATCAATTGTGCGCTTGTTTCTTGAACTTCGTCATATATCAATTTTCGCTTCGTTTGTCATTCATCAAAACCTATACAAAAGAACACACGTTTTAGTATATTGCATTGAGAACGTGTTTCCAACAATTTCCCCCTTTTTGATAATGGCAAACATTAAGCGGGATATGCAAGACAAGCAATTTATATTGACGATTCAAGACACGTATATACATGCAACAAGTATGTAATTTGTTCCCCCTCAATCTGAGAATTCCCCCTCAATTTAAGCTTAAAACTTGAGAGTGCATCATACCCGTTATCTTCCCCCTTTTGCCATTAGCAAAATAATAATAAGATGCCAATGATGAAATAAACCTTGTTTATTTATTTATTGGAAAGAAGGTGTGATTATTTAAAGAGAGTATAATAGCTCAAATGATAGCATTACAATCGATTATTGATACGAAATAATCGATTATTAGATGAGGGAAACAAATTTTTCTGAAGAAGACTCGATTCTTGCGCGTCATGCTTTATAATTCCCCCTACTTTTAGGGCGATACCTGCAAAAAAGAATTAGACGTCTCCGACGCTCAAGTTAGAAATCATGTAAAAAAAAATGCAATGCATGACTTAGATCAACGTGGAGTCAAGGATCCCGAGTTCACTGCGAATTCGGAAGAGGGACTCTTTCTCTAAAGGCTTTGTAAAGATGTCTGCCAATTGGTTTTTGGTTTCAACAAATTCAATTTCGACATCGCCTTTGAGAACGTGATCTCTAATAAAATGATGTCTATTTTCAATGTGTTTCGTTCGCGAATGAAGAACGGGGTTCTTCGTCAAGCATATGGCATAGTATTATCACATCTAAGAGGGATATGATTAAGACTTAGGCCATAGTCCAAGAGTTGTTGTTTCATCCATAGGATTTGAGCGCAACAACTCCCCGCGGCTACATATTCAGCCTCGGTTGTGGACAACGCAACACTTACTTGTTTCTTGCTAAACCAAGAAACGAGAGAGCTACCGAGCAAATGGCAAGTGCCACTAGTGCTCTTGCGGTCCAATTTGCATCCAGCAAAATCGGAATCGGAATAGCCAACAAGTTGGCATGAAGAGCCTTTGGGGTACCATAGACCCACATTTGTAGTACCAACAAGATACCTTAAAATCCGTTTTACCGCAGTAAGGTGAGACTCCTTTGGACACGATTGATAACGAGCGCATAAGCACACGCTAAACATGATGTCCGGACGACTAGCAGTAAGATAAAGAAGAGAGCCAATCATACCTCGATACTTTTTGGTGTCGACTTCCTTACCTTTATCATCTTTGTCTAGATGATCGGATGTGCTCATGGGAGTTGCCATTTCTTTTGCATTGTTCATCTCAAATTGTTTCAGCAATTCTTTGCAATATTTGGTTTGACAAATGAATGTACCTTCTTTCATTTGCTTTACTTTTAATCCCAAAAAGAATGTTAACTCACCCATCATAGACATCTCAAATTCGCTTGTCATTAAATCGGAAAATTCCTTGCATAAAACATTGTTAGTAGCACCAAATATAATATCATCTACATATATTTGAACTAACAAAATATCATTGTTTTTATGCTTTACAAAGAGAGTTGTGTCAACTTTCCCCCTAATGAAATCATTTTCCAAAAGAAACTTACTCAATCTTTCATACCAAGCTCGGGGAGCTTGTTTTAAACCATAAAGAGCCTTTTTGAGTTTGAAAACATGATCGGGAGATTTAAAATCTTCAAAACCGGGGGGTTGTTCAACATAAACTTCTTCTTGAATAAAACCGTTTAGAAAAGCACTTTTCACATCCATTTGATATAAATTGAAATTCATAGAAGAGGCAAATGCAAGCAATAAGCGAATAGCTTCTAATCAAGCTACGGGAGCATATGTTTCCTCATAGTCAATACCCTCTTCTTGATTATAGCCTTTTGCTACAAGCCTAGCTTTGTTTCTAGTGATTATACCATTTTCATCTAGTTTATTGCGAAAAACCCATTTCGTACCAATTATGGTATGACCTTCGGGTCTTGGCACCAAATCCCAAACGTCATTGCGTTCGAATTGGTTAAGCTCCTCTTGCATTGCCAAGGTCCAAAATTCATCCCCAATTGCTTCTGAGATGGTTTTGGGTTCAATTTGAGAAACAAAAGCAGTATGTTCTAAGGTATTTTTGAGAGAGTTTCGGGTACTTACCTTGTCTCCAACGTTGCCAATTACCTGTTCAAGATGGTGAACTTTGATCGTCCTCCACTCATTTGGCACTTTTGTTTCTTTTTCCAATTGTGGCGCTTCTTCCGTTGGTTGTTCCTCAGTTTCATCTTTATTTTCCTTGGGTGGTTCCTCTTGTATTTTGTCTTTCAAGCTATCTAAGATACCTGCAAGATCAAAAACGGAATCCTTTCTCGCCAAGCGAGCATTATTTTCGGAAAATACAACATGAGGGGATTCCTACACAATTTGGGTTCTTTTATTAAAGACCCTATATGCTTTACTACGTGAGGAATATCCAATGAAAATACCTTCATCCGACTTAGCATCAAATTTACCCAATTGGTCTTTGCCATTGTTATGAACAAAACATTTGCAACCAAAAACTCTAAAATAGGAAATATTTGGTTTTCTACCCTTATAAAGTTCATAGGGGGTTTTCATGAGTATCGGCTGAATTACTACTCTATTTAGAACATAGCAAGCGATACTCACGGCGTCCGCCCAAAAATGTTTGGGTATCTTAGCTTCGTCGAGCATGGTTCTAGCCATCTCTTCGAGACACCTATTTTTCCTTTCCACTACCCCATTTTGTTGTGGTGTACGTGGAGCGGAAAAGGTATGCTCGATTCCGAGTTCGTCACAAAAGTCCGCAAAGAGATTGTGATCAAACTCTCCCCCATGATCACTTCTAATTGAAGTGACGGTTGTTTCTTTCTCATTTTGAACACGCTTAAGAAAATATTTAAAATTTTGAAAAGCATCACTTTTATTGGCAAGAAATAAAGTCCAAGTAAATCTAGAGTAATCATCAACAATCACAAAAGCATATTTATTTCTTCCTAGACTTTCAATGCGAGAGGGACCAAATAAATCCATATGAAGCAATTGCAATGGTCTAGACGTTGAAACAATGTTTTTAGATTTGAAAGATGCTTTTGTTTGCTTCCCCTTTTGACACGAGTCACAAATAGAGTCATTTTCAAATTTTAAATTGGGAAGACCAACAACTAAGTTTTGAGAAATCAATTTGTTCAAAAGATGCATATTGATATGTGCTACTCTACGATGCCATAGCCAAGTATCATCCTCTTTACTCATTAGACAATCAACATAATCGGGTGAGGAATTAGCAAGATCAACCATATAAATATTTTCCACTCTAAAACCACGGAGGATAATTTTGAAATCGCTACGTCTGAACACTAAGCATTCATCCGAATCAAATAAAGCAAGATTTCCCTTGTCACACAATTGGCTTATGCTCAAGAGATTATGCTTTAATCCTTTAACAAGTAATATATGCTTAATAGAGGAATTTTCATCTTTACCGACCGAGCCGATGCCGATGATCTTTCCTTTATTGTTATCACCGAAGATAACACTTCCTCCTTCTTTGTGCTCTAATTGAAGGAATTTGGATTCATCTCCCGTCATATGCTTGGAGCATCCACTATCAAGGTACCATAGTACACTTGATCCCTTCAAGCACACCTACAAAACAAATTAATGTTCTTTAGGTACCCATGCCATCTTGGGTCCTTGGGGGTTAGGCATATTATAAAGATGCGATTGAGTAATATGTCTATGACGTGTAAAGCATGCAGGAGCAATATGACCAATACGTCTACAATAATGACAAGTCACATTTGGGTTATGCATCCTTCTAGGTTCATAGTAACTAGACGGATGAATATTTCTTACTCTATTTTGAACACTATGACTATTTCGCATTTCATGAGAGTTATTTCTCCTACTATGAGCTTTAGGATGGGCAGCATTTCTAGAGTGATTGTTTCTAGGTTGAAGGCCATTTCTAGGTCTTCTCAAAGGTTCAACATTTGGCCTAAAATATGCATCATTTCTAGGGTAACTATTTCTAGGTGGTAAGTCATTTCTAGGTCTCCTAAAATGTTCAACATTTTGTCTAGCATGCATATTGGTTCTAGGATTGCTATTCCTAGGATAAGCATTTGTTTTATTAGTCCTAGGTTGAGCCTTAGGTGGTTGGGTTTGGCTTCAACCTTTTCTTTAACCTCATTCTTAAATCCTATGCCATGCTTGGTTGATTTCAAATTAACAAGGACCTCATTCAAATTCTTGTGGGAAGAATTAAACTTATCTAAGGTACCTTTGAGTCTATCTACCTCATTTTTGAGATGCAAGCAAGAAGAACAATTTTTAGTAGAACTTCCGGGCTTATCGGCGCTTCTTTTTCCAAAAAACTTGTTTTCCTCTTTCAGCTTTTCATTTTCTAAAACCAGTTTTTCTAAATCCTTTTCTTTCAAAGAAAGCTGTTTTTGAAAATCCTTTTCTTTTAATGAAGCATTTTCTTTTATGCCCTTAACAGTTTTTGAAGCCTTAATAAACTCAGCATATAATTCATCAAAAGCAGTTCGCATTTCTTCAAGAGTAAAGAAGTTTTTAGACGAAATTTGACATACCTCATCTTTGTTGTCTTCTTGTGCCATAAGGCAAAGATTTGCTGCTTCGTCTTCTTCTCCTTCGCTTGACTCATCTCCGGAGTCGCCTCCCCAAGAAATGTATGCACGTTGCTTTTTAAAAGGTTTCTTCTCCCTTTTGATGTTTGGGCAATTTGATTTGATGTGCCCGGTTTCACCACATTCATAGCACTTGATTTGTTCACCTTGCTTTTTGCCCTTGCGTTCATACACCTTGCGCATGAACTTTTGAAATCTTTTGATAACGAGTCCAAACTCGTTGTCTCCTTCCTCATCAATTTGCGGTTGGCTTGTGCTCGCCTTTAGAGCTATTCTTTGCCTCCTTTGATCATCAACAAAAGGGTTAAGAATAGTAGATTCATAGGTCTTAAGGTTACCTCTTAGTGCGTCGATGGTGACGTTTGAAACGTCAATGGATTCTTGAATTGCATCGGCCTTTGATCTCCATGCCGGTGTGAGACTTCTAAGATTTTCTCGAACGAGCTCTCTATCCGTGAATGTTTTCTTGAGAGCATGTAGGTCATTTACGATTATTGAAAATCGCTCAAACATTTCGTCCACCTTTTCACCTTCCTTCATGTGAAATAATTCATAAGAATGGTTAGGAAATCATTTTTTGCTTCCCTTACCTGGTCCGTACCTTCGTACGTAACTTCTAGCTTGTCCCACATCTCCTTTGCCGTTGTGCAACACGATATTTTCCTGTAATCGTCAGCATTAACAGCACAATATAATAAATAAATTGCTTTAGCATTATTTTGAACCTTTCGGATGTCATCCGCGTCATACTCATCCTCGGACTTGGGAACCCATTCGTTTTCCACCTTCTTTGTTGGAATTTGGTTTCCCTTCATTATCACCTTCCAAAGGTGAAAGCTGTTGGACTGAACGAAGATCTTCATCCTCTCCTTCCAGTACGTGTAATTTGTACCGTTGAATAGAGGTGGTCGTGTGGAGCACTGTCCTTCATCAATTCCTGCAAAAGAATCACGAGTAGAAGCCATGGATGGTTCTCTCAAACTGTTAAGTTTTCAGAGAGTTGGGCTCTGATACCAATTGTTAGAAAATACGCTTAATGCTAGAGGGGGGGTGAATAGCGTTATAATAAAATTTAGCGTAAACTTGCGGAAATTAAAATTTGCAGGAAATAAATAAGTGCGTTAAATAAACAAAAAGGAAAGAACGCACAGATATATTCTGGTTCACCACAACACGTGGCTAGTCCAGTCCCCGAGAGACTCTCTCGAGATTTTCCACTAACTTGTTAAGCTTACGGGTGCTCAACAAACCTTTACAACTTAAGGACACAAGCCTTAACACCTTTGCTCGGAGATACAACACTCCAAGACTTCAACCAAGGAAACACAAGTTCCTTACAACAAGAGAATCACAATTCTCTTACAAGTGTATAAAACACTAAACACTCAAACAAAATACTCCTTAATGAGTAGATATGAGTAAAAGAAGTAAGCTCTAGATCACAATAACTTTGGACAAGAATATGGCTCTCAAAAGCTTTATGAAATTGAATATAAAATGATAAACAAAAGTATGCAAGCTTATAGCAATGAAATGATCAGTTGTAGTATGTTGTTGTGTTTAAAACACTGAAATGAAGCTGTATTTATAGTTGAAAAACTTGGCATTACCGTTGCCTAATTGCCAATTAAGAGTTGCTGATTTTAGTCACTGACAATCGATAGTCAAACCCCAACAATCGATTGTCTGCCAGTCAGATCAAAATTCAATCCCAGATTTTACGCTTGATAATCGATTACTTACAATCCATAATCGATTACTGGCAACGTTCAAAAATCCTTTCCAGATTTTACCACAGACAATCGATTGTCCAGAATCAACAATCGATTGTCCAGAATCAACAATCGATTACTCAGCAACGTTCAAAAAATCTTTTCCGGATTTAATCAAAACAATCGATTATACAAAATCAATAATTGATTACCCAATAACGTTCAAAAAATCTTTTTCCGGATTTTAATCAAATAATCGATTATACAGAATCAATAATCGATTACCTGACGGTATTTGAAAACTTTACGACAACGTTCAGCTTCACAATCGATTGCACAAAGTCAACAATCGATTACTTATCAGTTTTTGAAAAACATTTTAGACACTGTCTCTTTGACAATCGATTGTCCAATGTAACAATCGATTATTTAATAAATTTGAAAATCACTGGAAGACACTGTCTCAACATAATCGATTTGAAAAACTTTGATGGACACTGCCTCAGTCACAATCGATTGTCATTAGTTCACAATCGATTGTCATGCAGGTTTGAAAAACCTGATGCTCACTGTCTTACTCACAATCGATTGTCATTAGTTCACAATCGATTGTCATGCAGTCTTGGCTTAGAACAATCGATTATCATAAGTACATAATCGATTATCTTAGTCCAGATTTTTAAGGCATGTCTAAAAATTATTTTGACTACTGTAACTATGCATGATTTAAAATCATTTGACATTAAATTAAATATGCATGATTTTCGAAAATAGTTTTATGAGAGAAGCCATGTTACGAGTCAAGTTGTAGGATCAAGATCACAATTAAGAATGACTCAATTAAACTATAAAACTTTGTCTTGAGCTTGAATCTCGTTGTATATCAATTGTGCGCTTGTTTCTTGAGCTTCGTCATATATCAATTTTCGCTTCGTTTGTCATTCATCAAAACCTATACAAAAGAACACACGTTTTAGTATATTGCATTGAGAACGTGTTTCCAACATCTTTTTCCCTGCAAAACAATCTTATAAGTGGTAAGGTTAATCACAAAGCATTTGGTAGAGGTGAAAGATACAAGGTTACCTTAGTCACACAGTTGTGACACGCTAATTAGGATGTATTTCAAGCCATCTATCAAGTAGACATTCTCAATGGAATGAGATTCTGTCTTACCTACCTTTCCAACCCCAATGATCTCACCTTTCTTTCCATTTCCAAAGGAGACATTACCTTCTTTCAAGTTTTCAAGTGAAAGGAACTGGTCCTTATTCCCAGTCATGTATTTTGAGCATCCACTATCCATGTACCATATTTGGCTGCTCCCTTTTACTTGAACCTGCAAAAAGAAATCATGGGTTAGTCTTAGGAACCCAAACTAGTTTGGGTCACTTTATATGGGCAAAAGGATGAATCAAATTCTTTCTTGCCCAACCAGGCAACTTGTGCTTTTCTTGAACAAAAGCTTTGTTCTTTTGACTGGCCTTTTCTTTTAAATTGCATTCATTTTTATAATGGCCAGTCTTACAACAGTGTGTTCAGATCTTATTTTCAGGAAATGTGAGTTACTTGTTTTTGGGGTCCCATTTTGGAGTTAGAGACTCATAACCAAGTCCTCTTTTATTGCTATTGTGATGCTCTTGCAACCAGGAGAGAGCATCAGAAGCTTTGTTCCATTTGCAAGTTTTGTCTAGTTCATATTTCACCTTTGCACGATATTCTTTTAGAACCTTAATCAATTCATCTTTCTTATACAGTTCATCCTTCATTTTTCCTAGATTTTCTTCTAGAGAGAGAAATGAGTGATCAACTTTCTTCTTTCCTATTCCTAGTTTCAGTTATAGATTTTCTGACCTAAGTTCTAGAATACTATTATCAAGTTCAAGAACCTGGTTCTTCAACTTAGCTTTTTTATTATCACTCTCATCAGCCCTAGATTCTAAACTTTTGCATTTTTCTTTTAGGATAACATTTTCGCTAGACAGAAGTTCCTTTTCATTGTTAACGGTCTCAGACTTATCAATAAAGTCTAATAATAGCTCAGCCAACCTTTCTTTAGACAGAAATTTAATTTTTTCCTTGAGATGCAGAATACTTACCTATTTCTCATCAACTGATTCTCCAATGGCCATAAGAGCTTCCTCTTCTTCATATTCATCTTCTAAGTCTTCATCAGAGGTTTCACCCCAATCAGCAACCATAGCCTTGGTTGAACCTTTGTTTTGTTTGGGTTGAACCTGTTCTTTCTTCCTATTTCTTCGTTCAGCCATTTATTTCTTCCACTCAATTCCCACTTAGTGCAATTCTTGATCATGTCGTCAGTCTTACCACACTTATAGCAGTCGTCATTGGTCTGTTTCTTAGGAGCTCTTATCTTGTTAAGGTTGTACATCCTGATGAACCATTTGTCATTTGTTCATTTGTTAGTATAGTGAACCTAATATACATCTCTTGAATAGTTTCTCCATCTTTCATAGTAAGATTCTCATATTAAGAATACATCAGTGTTCCTCTGGATCTTTTCACTTGAGGTGTTCCGTCATGAGCCACTTGAAAAGTGTTCCATATCTCTTTGGCAGTAGTACAACTTTGGATCCTGCTGTACTCATCTGGACCATCTCCACATACAAGCCATTTCTTGGCCTTAGTATTTTTCTCCCACTTTTTAAATCTTCAGCAGTGCAGTCAACCCTTATCTTTGGCTCATCCACTCCTTCCTCATTTTTCTTTGTGCCAAGGAACAATCAATGACTATGTCGTCCTAGAGATCATAGTCTTCCCTTATGATGTGATCATTCATCCTATTCTTCCACCATGAGTAATACTGTCTATTGAATAGTGGAGGTCTGGTAGTGGATTGCTCTTCTTAGCTCCCAGGTGGTACACTCATGTTGAACTTTTTCTAAAGTGTTAGCCTCTTCAAGTATAACCCGCTCTGATACGAATTGATGTTCCAAACGTCAATACCACACAAGAGGGGGAGGGGGTGATTTGTGTGGTACCTTATTTTCGATCTAGAAGAACCTGGTTCTTCCAAGTGTTCTAACTACACGTGTTTGCATAATTAAAATACAAAAATAAAAGAATACAAAGATTTTACGTGGAAAACACCTGGCTCAAAAGGTGAAAAAACCACAGCCTACTACTCAGTAGGATTTATCCAAATATCCACTAAAATCAACGAGCCAAAATAGCATTTACAAAACTTATGTAAACCTAAGGATTAACTCTAATACCGGTGTGGCACATAGCCTCAACTGTTGTGACACCTTCAAGTTAACTCTAACTTGAATACTCAAAGTACCTAAAATAATTACTTCTATGAAAGCTAGAAAGGTACAAGTTTTAAACCACCTACTACAATTGAACTAGAATAAGAATAAACACAAATGAACTGGTTCTTCTATCTCGTTCAAGTAGTTGCAGGAGTGCACACTTAATCTCACATAAATTGCTTGCAAAATTGCCTTGCTCTTTTGCTCTCAATTTAGCTTAACTTCTGCATATGTGCATCCCTGTAAAGGAGAACATCTCAGTTATTTATTAGGTTAGTGATCAGATTTTGATTGTGACTCAATTTTTGATCCTCCATTGAATTTGAGTCCTAGAACAATCCAAACTCCAACCCTTATTCGGATGTGTTCTCTTCTCATAAGGAGACCTCTTCTCCTTATCCCATATGCAATCTTTTCAATCAGTTCAGAAGATATTTATACGATATTGCTACTTGATACCAAAGGCATCATTTCAGAAGATATTGTTGCTTGATCCTAAAGGCTTATCTTCTTCATGTGCATCTCAGTGCATGGGTCATAACTACTGTGTCTCATAAGATGGACCCGGTCCTTCACTGAGTTCATTTGTCATTCTTCAAAACTTCAACTGAACTTGGGCCAACATGCGTAAGTCTCTGGAATCAAAGAAGTTAATGGAGAAATTGCGAAAAGAGATTACCAAGCTCACATTTGCCAGAGATCTACCATTGGACCTGTTTATGGAGCCAGTAGCACAAGCAACACCAGCGTACCGGGGCACCAGAGGCAGTAGTCGGCCAATGTGATGAGCTGGTTGCAAGTGCCCACACCATTGAGGAGATGATCTAGATGCTCAGCAGCCATGTTATCCCTCAGCCATATGATGATGAGATACAACTCGAGGAGAGTGCTGCAGATGCCATGCAGACTCAGACCACATAAGAAGTTCTCTAAACTCTCTACCCTTTCCTATTCTTATTTTTTGTTAATCATTGGGTACAATGCTTCTATATTGATTGATTGACATTGACATTTGGCCTGTAATAACTCTTATTCTATTTTTTCTTTATCTTTATTTTTAATTTGGTATTTATATATTCTCCCCTTTTATTTGATGTATATATTCAGATTCCCTTATGTATATTTTTATTTTTCTCCGGTTTGTATATTCATTTATCTTACTTTCCGTATTTTATTTCGTAGATTCTTTAGTTTATCTTTCTTAGTATAATAACTTCGTATTTACTTTAGTACTTTCTTTTGGATTTGTTAGTTTCTTTGTATGTTTGAGTGATTAATAAACCTTCGATTTTCTTAATGCCATGATTCTTTCCAAAGGTGAATTTTGTGTGAACCGGGTGGTCTTCCCAACAATGGACGGCGTGACAACCGGCTTAGGGGATTATGTCTGTTTTCTTTTATGTTTAGGAAAATATAGTAGTAACGAATAAAAAGATATATGTCACACCTCCTTTTACTACCCCAGAAGGGAGTAAGGGAGTTTTTTTCAATTTAAGTGACAATCGAAATGAGATTATTTATTAGATTCAGAGTCACCATTTGGGATAATTTATGGTGTCCCAAGTCACCGGTCAAAATCCCGAATTGAGGAAGTTAACTCTATTTACGGTCTATGAACAAAGAAATCCGGGTAAGGAATTCTGTTACCCGCGAGAATATGTTATTCCCGAGTTCCGTAGTTCTAGCACAGTTGCTTTGATCATACTTGGCTCATTAAAATTGTTTAATTACTCATTTTAGAACCTATGTACATCCCTCCTTATCCGCTTTTAATTATGAAATTATCCTAAAACGAGTCACACGTACGTGTACTCATTTCATTTGGTGCGTAAAAAATTATGTCACGCGTACATGTCGACAATTCAACACGCTTTATTATTATTAAGAAAAGTTTGGCTAAAATTGCGTGAATACATATTCCGATTTTATTTTTAAATCGTAATCGCGTCATGTGAACGTGCACATAATCCTTCTATTTCCGTCGCCATCATCATTAGATTTCTCCAATGGAATCCATAGCCACAACTCCAAGCCACAAAACATCAGAACGAGAATATGAAACAAAAAATATACAATTCAGGTGCATGTTTTTAATGTTTAACAAAAATAGAGGAAAAATAACTAAATCGCCTCCACATAAATCAAGAACCAGTAAAACCCGCATAGTAAAAGAGAATACAAATTCAATGACAGAACCACAATAGAAACATATAAGTTGAATATTATAAAAGGACAAGACTTTGCACCGAAAGTGAACAGTATACTACCTTTTACAGTTTAATACCCAAAAAAAGAATGTTAAACTAAAGAAAACAAGAATTAGTCTAGTTGAGAGGACAAAGTACCTGATAATCTTCATTGATTATTACCATGTTAATAAAACCAATTCAAAACCTATCTAACTGTATTTCCAATCCAGCAGCATTGTCACAAGAACAATTCAACCTTAGAAGGAGATTTACGTCTGATCTTTACAATAGGTGAGTCCAAGAACAAATAAGAAACCAGAATAGGATCACGATGAAGTGGAACCTCGTCGGACGATACTCTAACCTCGACGGAACTGAACAGACCCAACGAACAGAGCTAGCGTCCTACGAACGGGCTTTAATGGGACTCGATCTCCACAGAAACATTACATTAAATGGAACGACCAACTTGAAACTCAGTCGACAACCTCAAACTAACTCTACACGAGCTTTAAATGAACTCCATTGATGAAACGAAATTCCGTTGCCGGGTTCCGACATTTCCGGTGGTGAAGGAGCAGCAGCCGGTCTGCTGTGAGGTGAAGAAGAAGGAACAGCGACAAGGGGTATGTTTGTGAAGGTTTTGTCGGTGGTGAGGTGTGAAAAAGAAGAGAAGTCCACGTTGGGGTCCAGTTTCTTAACGGCTGAGGCTTCTCTTTGTATTGTGTGTTCAAGCTTCCATGGAAATGGTTGTTTCTCCTCTTACGAAGAAGATTAGTTGTTCGGTGGTGGGGGGTAGTTTTGGGTGTCACCGGCGCTCAGCCATCGCTGCTAACAGTCGACCTAGTTTTACTATGGCAAGCAAATGATTCGACGACAGTTGAAATCAACCATATGGCCAAGGCCATCAACAAGTTATGACCAGAGGTCATCAACTTAACTCTGGCCAAGGCCATCGACTTTATCATGGCTAAGGTCATCGCTGCCAACAGTCAACCTAGTTCATCTACGGTTGGCAAATGATTCAACGACAGTCGAAATCAACTATATAGCCAAGCATCAACAAGTTATGACCAAAGGTCATCAACTTAACTATAGCCAAGGCCACCGACTTCATCATGGCTAAGGCTATCGCCGCCAACAGTCGACCTAGTTCGACTACGGCAAGCAAATGATTCGACGACACTCGAAATCAACCATATAGCCAAGACCATCAACAAGTTATGACCAAAGGTCATCAACTTAACTCTGGCCAATGCCATGAACTTCATCATGGCCAATGCCATCGCTTTTAGACATCGACCCAGATCGACCATGGCAAATTAGTGAACGACCCGACGATAGTTAAAGTCACATTGACGGCTAAGGCCGTCTAAATTATATGGTAAGACCTAGTTCAATTGCGGCATAAAGCACGTGAACGTAAAGCAACAATGAAATAAAAGTCCAACAAGTAAACGAGCACCCGCTCTACGGAGACGAGACACCAAAAAAAAAAACAAGAAATCAAAGGAAAAATTAGCAGAAAGCGATACTCCATTATCTCCAAAAAATAGACATGTACATCCCGACCCTGAAAAGAGCCCCGGTTACATACAAAATATATATATATATATATATATATATATATATATGTATGTATATATATATATATGTATATATATATATATATACATATATATATATATATATACATATATATATATATGTATATATATATGTATATATATATATATGTATATATATATATATATATATGTATATGTATATATATATGTATATATATATATATATATATATATATATATAAGAGCCTTCGCCGCTTCATCCACCATAACCTGCTTGCCTGCCATTTGGTCCATCATCGCCCCTAGGAGGATAAGCCGTAGAAACCAAGACTCGGACTCTAGATGGTTGACGTCTTCAAAATTATAGCCCATCCTATCGGTGGAATCAGAGCTATAACCACAAGTGGCACGGGCTAAACACCTTTGTTCCTAAACCTGCGCCTCAGTGGCTCGACCAGTAGAGAAATACTCCTCGAGCACGACTAGTCTAATCTCAGAATACACCTACATTTCGCATGTCTCATGATGCGCATCATATTCGGGCTTTCATAAAATGGCCCATTCAAGGGTCTCAACTTCAGCCGCCTTGGCATCGAGCTCAGCAGCCAAAGCAGCGATTCTGGTCTGCAACCGAGCCGCCTCCGCCGATACCCTACTGCTTATCTCTAGTTCCTCCTCTTTTGATTAAAGGAGAGTCTCCAGCTCGATGTTCCGAGCCAAAGTAGCCATCAGTTGCTCGTCGACCTCCTCCAACTCGGCCACCCTCCTCTTCAATTGAACTTCCGATTGTTCAAGACCTTCATGGAACACTCGAAACTGAGGGTCCTTCTTGAGCACATCTGCCAACGACACTCCTTGTAATTCTTCGCCATTTTGTTGAAGGTGGCCGCCTTCCTTTTCTCACGCTGCCTCCTCTCCACCTCCAAGACAAGGGTCTAAAAAGAAGAGGAGAGGAAATACAAGTTAGTACGTACCCAAGTCACCTTTACGAATCATAAAAGAAAAACTCAAAGCTATATGCAAAGCTGCACCGGCGACGCTTCTTAGGGGTGGGCATTCGGTATTTCGGTTCGGTATTCAGTTTACCAATTGTGTTTACCAAATACCGTCCCAAAATATTTCGGTACGGTTCGGTATTTCTTATTTTGTTTTGGTACGGTTTCGATATGGTTTCGATTTAAACCAAATCTTCACTGTCTAGAGGAATGGGTAGTTGCATTGCTTCAAGATATCTTGCATGGACAATGAAGATGATGATATTGCCATTTTTTTGGATTGAATACTGTGTCTGTTTTTTTTTTTTAGATAATCACTATTCCATGAAGTGTTTGCGCTTGAAAATATAGCATAACTCATATTCAACATACAGAAAATAGAGAAGCAAGCAATACAGTACTTATATCAAACCAGCAGGAAATTAGGCACTAGCAAGATCGAGTAGAACTAAGTTTGGATAGCATCTCTGGGCACTGACATAGCAAGTACGGTAGCTGTGCAGCAACTTGCTTTTTAGAAAGAGAAACGACTATCGGAGAAAAAGGAAAAGAACCAATGGATTACAATAGGAGAGCTCAGATTTTTGACAAAAGTTCTCGAGTTTTCCAGGCTCTCAAGGAAAGAGAATCTACTACTACTAGTGGTCTCTGTTTCTTGACACTTTGTAAAGGAGGGGAAATCAAATGAGCAAAAATATTAGAATTGTGGTTGGCAAAAGAATAATTTTGAAAAATCGTGTATGATACCATCAATATTACTTCCTTATAATAATAATTAACATGAGCTGGTTAGGTTGCGTCGCGGTTAGTCTTTACTCCTGTCATCTCTCTGAGACCCTGTGAAATATTTAGCGTATTCGAAAACTTTACCAGTAGTGATTGTTTGATTGAGGATTAGTAAAATATTTTCGGTAACATATCACATATAAAACGATAAAGTATTTCATTATTTTCCACAAAAGTAATTGTGTTTGGTTGGGTTATTAAGCTCTATTATCTCATAAGGAATAGAAAGTAGAATAAGAAAATGTATTAGCAATACATAGACAACAAGCGCACACAAATCTCGAAACGCGAAAAAACACAGAATACATATTGCACTATTTCGGTATTTCGGTATACCAAAATATTGAGATATAAAAAATCTAATACCGTATACCGAATCGAATTATTAAAATACCAAAATTTTTGTATCGAAATGAACCAAAATACCGAAAAACCAAAATCGAAATACCAAATTAATTCGGTTCTGTTCGGAATTCGGTTTTTTGGATTTTATGTCCACCCCTAACCCTCATCGACATATCCCTGTTACTAACGCCTTTCAGCGTTTCATGCTCCGCAACCGCACATAAAAGGTCATTTCTGCTGCGGCTTGCTTGCTGTTTTCTAACAAGTTATACCCGCCAGGGATCACAATTCAGCGAGTAGACCTGTCCGTCCTCATCTCCACGCGGGCTGAGTCCCCTGTTGCATCTCCAATAGCGGCCATAGAGCCCGTCCTCTCAATTTGTATGCCCACTTCCCCAACTGCAGAGGACGACCCGCCCTTTGGGACGCGCGTTGAGCTGGAAATGGTGGCGATTGTCCTTCGAGGAGCCAACTTCCCTGAATGAATTGCCTCGGCCATCAAACTGGACTTGGCTCTCGAAGGGGCTCGCTAGGCCTCATGTCCTCGGTCGCAATCCCCTTTCCGGTAATCAACCGCCGCTTCTTTCTCTCTAGCAGCTATTCGCCCTCAGAAGCCTCCTCCACCGGTGCGGCCTCAGACACCATCACAGGCACGGCCTCAGGTGTCGTCACTAGCACAACTTCAGGCGCCGACTCAGATGCCGCCACCGGTGTAGCCCCTGCTGAGAACCCCCAGGAGCGCTGTCACTAGGTGAGCCGCATGATACGACTTTGTCATCTGAGTCGACCTCCGCCCTAGAAGGGGAAACTACAGTCTTCTTCTTTTTGGAAACAACCCGACCTGCAAGCACAAACGAGTCAGGTAACAAAATTTTGAGAAGCTTTCGAAACTGAAGCCAAAATAAAAAAAACACTACATGGCGGGCCGTAATGGTTACGGAACGCAGGCCAAGTGCGGCACTCCTCCACGTGTGGTATAAACCCCTCCACCCACGATTTAATATTCTCGATGGACCGGGGTAGAGAAGCCGTCACTATAAAAAAAGAGGAAAAGAAGTCACAACGGCTGAAAAGTCAGAACCCCAATTAACCACAAAATTCACACAAGGATACTTACATTCTGAGTTCCACCTCTCTGGGAACCCTTCAGGATTAGACACTAGGTGCTCCGCCGTGATGAAGAAATATCATTTCCAGAAACCACGATTGGTCTTATCGTCAAACTTTACTACGAAGCTCTTCGTACCACGTCTCTTCAAATGGAGCATTGTACCTCTAAAGTAACTAGGGCTGAACATCTGCAGAAGATGATGAACCGAGACCTCGCTGCTCGCCCTGGCCGCGTACGTAGTAGGAATTCTACACACCTTTAATGTATAGGGTGTGAGCTGGGTCGGACACACCCTGTAAAAGCAGCATAGCTCCTCCACTAGAGGGTTAAACATTAAGGTATATCCGATCCTAAATGGTTACTCGTAAAAATTACAAAACACACGCCTATGCACATTGGCATAGTCCGTCCTAGCCGGAACCATTACTACATAGCCCGGAATGTGGTACGTGGATTGAAGGTTTTATAAGTGGGATTGCAGTAGTTCACTGTCCTCCCAAGGAATAAATGCACTCTTCGTTTTAAAATCACTTCGAACGTGTATCTCTTTTGGAAGAACATTCTCCATAGAGAGGGAAACGAGCCTTTTCGGTCTCCTCTTCTTCGTTGCCAGAAGAGGGCGGAACCCTAGATGGGGCGGTACCCTTGCTTTTCTTGCTATTTTGGCGTTTTTCCATATGAACCAGCTTTGCAATATTGGTGACAGGAAAATACAACCACACAGAAACTAGGAAAATCTCACACAAGATGTTGAGTGCAAGAAAGCAAGACAGAAAAGGGAATAAGAAAATATTCTCAGAGGTTCGAAAGATGAATCAGTTTGAACCTTTCTCCTACTTATAGGATGAAGTTACGCGGAAATCGAAAAGTTATGATCAGAACGGGTGCGGGAAACCAGAACGTCACATCACCAACTGAACTACCTCAGGAACAAAAGTAATAATGACGCATGCGACTAGTGACGTCATTCCAAAAAGATACCATACGTCAACGGTTCAACTGTGTCATGCATTTTTATCTCGTTCGTGCTAAAGTTCGAGGATGTGGCCAAATTCCCTCAGGACGAGGCTTGTGAATCCGTCCATTGAGGATGACTGCCGAGCACGTGTCCGACGAACGGAGGGACTAACTATATGGGGTCAAATTTGACCCTTAACATCTCCATTATTAACGAGTACGCCCAATAAACAGACGCTGACCAAAGTGAGGACACGGCTTGGACGTGAGGGTGAAAGCGATATCGTTTAGAGCTTAACTTCTTCACTAAGTGGAAGCCACCAACTTTGTACTTTTCTGATTATTTTAAGGAAGGTCTCCTACTATATAAATGAGACCTTCACATTGTAACATGCATCATGATTATTCTCGAATAATACAACTTCTCTCTCTATCTTTTACTATTGCTTCCCCCTTAAGTTAAGATTATTCTCTTTATCTTTGAGATCTAGAACGACAATATCGTTTATCTAACCTCTACGTCAGATTATATTTGATTACGATTTACTATTATTATCTTTTGATTGTTTTCTAAAGCTTGCAAAGTATATCGATAACTTTTGAGCTAAACAATTTACAAGCCCAAATACGAGCTTGCCCAGCGAACAAATAAGTACACTATACCAAGAAGCAGTGTCATTATTATATATTGCTTCATTTTTATGGAATATTAGTATAAATTATTTTCCAACCCAACGGTGTCGGGTAACACCACTTCCATTTATGTACATGCGCCCAACTTGTATGCTCGCAAAAAAAATGGATTTTTACCTATGTATACCATATATCAAACCTTATTACCTACCATGTTTAAGGTTTGTGTTTATTATATGTACGCATATCAAATATTAATTTATGTAACATAATTCAAATTAAGGCTTTAATTATAGGCTCATTTATTGTAGGCGTGCATTTAGGAACCGTATCTTCCAAAATTTTTATATTACCTGCTTCTCTCTCCTCCCCCACGATTTACCTACAGTTAATTCGCCCCCCCCCCCCCCCCCCACGATTTTTCTTCAATTTTTTCCCCTATTCTCGTACAGCTCTTGCCCACAATTCCCATCACGTTCTGTTGAATCCCCCACCATTTTCATTCACTTCCAGCTTTGTATTCAACTCCTAAATTATGACTCATTATTACTTCTTCTTTTTTCTGTTTTCTTTGCTAATATAAATTAACTCTACTTTGTACTGTGGACTCAAATTATAGTGGGATACACTCTCATTATCATCTGTATTTTATAATGTTAATACAAAGTAGCTTTTTTCAATTTAATGAAAAGTTAATTAAATTTAGGTTGTGCAATTGTAAAGAAAATAACTTTTTCGTGGAAGACAATAAATTTGACAGTATGCAATTGTAGTTTATTTGTAGTTTTTATATAGAAATTTTGTGGATGAAGAGCAAATTTTGTTGTCAATATTTTTTTTTCACACAAGATTGGTTTTTAATTGTAGTATAAATATAGTAATTTTGTAGATACTCTTAAAACTAATACAACTTTATACAATACTTAAACTGATTTGTAGTTTATTTGTAGAAATTTTATCTACAAGATATCTACAAACTGAATACATTAAATTTTAATATCCCAATTCTCATTTCAATTGTAGTATAATTTGCATTTTCGACATAATTTTAGAAGACTTGTAGAAGTTTTAGTCTTTCCAATCTATAATTTATCTACAATTCTACAATTTATCTACAATTTAACTATAATTCTGGAAATATGTCTTCTTCTTCTTCTTCTTCTTCTTCGACGTGTTTCAATCTGAAATTCATTCAAAACCAAGTATAATCTTCACCAAAACCCCTTAAAATTTAGATATAAAATCCTAAACATATTCCGAATTATTTACAACAACACCAAATCCAAACAAATAATGATTTTTGAAAATCCAAATTTGAATTCAAAGCTTTCAAGAGTTCTAATGGCTATCAATGGTGGAAAATATATGGAGAAGGGAAGAATTACGCAGCAATAGGATTTCCTTCCGTTTTAAATTTCGAATTTAGTGGTGATAGGATCACACGCATATCTGATTCCTAGAAATTTTGAGGGGTTTTAAGGCAGAATTTATCTATTTTTGGCTTTGTACAGATTTTGTAGTGAAACTGTAGACTAGGCATGCAAATACAAATTATGAATATTTTTAGTAATAAAGGTTGATATATGATATAGATAGGAAAAAATCCAAAAAAAAAGAGAAGTATTTTCGAGCAGTAATGGATGTTTGGCGTTGCCACAGCCCAACTTTAGACCTGAAGTTCCTAAAACTGTCCGGACCCACGATTTCAACTTTAGAGCCACTTTTTCCGAAGTTAAATCTGAAGTGGCTATACTTTAAAAACTATAAACATCGACTATTCTTTAAAGTTCTAAAAAAGTATTGTGCGCATCACCTTTTTTTTTTTGGAGAAATTCAAAAATAATTAAATTTTTAAGTGATCATTTAAAAATATACATTTTCAAAAGTAATTAAAATTTTGCAACTTTTTATATAAAAATAAATTTAAACAAAAATATTGTTCAAAATCCGAAAAATACTCTAGTATAATATACTGGAGTTCCAGTATTTATCCAGCATAATATACTGAAACTTTTCGCGTGTTGGAGTTCTAGCATAATATGCTAGAAGTTCATACATAGGTGCACCGATCTCCAGTATATTATGCTAGAACTTTTTGTGTTACAGTAAAATAATGACTATTATCAATGATTTTGCAAACATTAATTATTTTTAAATGATTAATTTAAAATTTGGGCAGCCCGTACTATTTTTACTTATTCCTTATAAGGCTGACGCCCAACATGGATCTATGTACACAGGCTAGGAAAAGTGTAATGAGTATGGGTGGCTATTTCATGTAACGATCCCATAAGTACTAAAGTCCACCAACAGTGTGGTAGGTGGTGGTCAATTTTGGCTGAATTATGGAGTAGTACATAAGCAGACAACATGACAACTAGTCATATAATGCTAAGTGGTCTTACATTTTCGAGGAAAAGAATACTCCTATCAAAACTAAGACTACCTATCAATGGAAAAAGAGTCAGAGAAGAAGAAACCAAGAATTCTCTGCCTCCATGGCTTTAGAGGCAGTGCTGAAATCCTCAAGAAATTGGTTCTCCGGTGGCCGGAATCCGTCCTAGATAAATTAGATTTGGTTTTTCTGGATGCACCTTATCCAGCTCAAGGAAAATCTGCACTTGAAGGTTTCTTTGATCCTCCTTACTTTGAATGGTTTCAATCAAATAAGGTATTAACACTTTGCTTCTTCTCATCCTTGATTCACTATTATTTCTGTTAGAGACGAATTCAGTATGTAGTCAACTGGTGCAACCAGAGCCAGAGCCAAGATTTAAAGCTAATGAGTTCGGGATTCTATTTCTTCTAAGTTATTGAATTCTAGATTAAGTAGAGCCAAGATTTAAAGTTAATAAGTTCGAAATTCTATTCGTTCTAAGTTACTAAGTTCTAAATTAATAATTTGTAAATATGCAATGAATTTTTAATGATAAATACAAAATTTGGATCAAACTATTAGTTACGGCGGAACCCACGTCCGAAGCTCTAGCTCCGCCCTGATTTCAACTAAACTGAATGTACCTGAAAATACTAGAATTTTAACAAAGTGCATATGTTAACCTAAAAGTTAGAAGTTATCAAATTTAAATTTTGAATCTGTCTTTGATTTCTAGCCCTATTAATTCAATAAATATTAAATAAGTTATTAAGTGCATTGGGTTCCTGGTGAGATAATAAAGGTTAAAGTTATTAAGTTTAAATCTTGATTTCTGCTTGTATTTATTCAATCTTTTCTATTTTATTTGAAATCATACTTACCAATGAACAATAGATTAAGATCAACATTTTCCATTGGAAGAATTAAAATTGCAAATATTTTATTTTGTAGGATTTCACAGAGTATTACAACTTTGAAGAATGTGTAGAGTATATAGAAGATTTTATGTCAAAGCATGGGCCTTTTGATGGTATTCTTGGTTTCTCACAAGTAAGCCTTACTACCATTTTTTATCTCTTTCCTTTTTTTTTCTGTTTTTTCTAAACATATATTTTTATTTTTTATTTTTTCGGTTGTTGTGGGAAAAATAGGGAGCAGTTTTAGGTGCAGGAATTCCAGGCATGCAAAGGGAAAGAGTGGGTCTAACAAAAGTTCAAGAAATAAAGTTTGTAATCATAATATCAGGAGCTAAATTTGGAGGACCTTCATTTGGGGTACCACAATTAGCTGCCAATGTATTTTCATCTCCTATCAACTGTCCATCCCTTCACTTCTTAGGTATGTTCATATTATAATTTGTTTTTTATAAGCAGTTGTTGAAGATCCATTCCTTTTCAATAGATTATTTTTTTGGGCAAATAAATTGGTTAACATTAGGTTCATGCCTATATTAGTCTACACATTCGGGGTGTGAACAAAATCCAACAATAGTAGCTTAAAAGATTGGAAGCTTATATATAAGATGTAGGAATCTGTTAATAATGTGAAAAAATCGTACGCACTTATCACACCATATTAAGAATATATTTAGGCTAGTTTGGCCCAACAACTAGTAGAAAATTGATGTTTGACGGGACGAGTATGGAGATGACAAAGTGATGGTGCGGAGCGCATACAAGAAGAACCTAGTTCATCGTGGTAGTGAGCCACTTGAAACTTAGTTCAAGGAAGAAATTGTTAGGTATGCGAAAAGATTGGGAGTCTACATAAGGTGTCGAGATCTCTTTATAGCGTGAGACTGTTTAGAAAAAATCGTACATGTTTGACTCAACGTGAATAATATCACACCATAGAAAAATATATTCGCGCTAATTTATCGCAAAAAAATAATACATCAAAATAAGGTCATTGCGACTCCCATCAGAGTAGTTCATCCCCTGTCAAAGCTTACGGATTTCCTGATTCAATTGCTTCTTGAAGCATTAACTTTGGTAGCGAATTGGATACTTACTTTATTATTATTTAAAGAAAATCCTTTTTTATGTAGCACCATTTATCCGATACAATTATTACAAATGTATTCATTTTTCTTTTTTAAAGGAGAGAAAGATTTCCAGAAAAAAGATGGTGAAATTTTACTGGAGAGTTTTGTAGATCCACAAGTGATTCATCATCCTAAAGGCCATACCGTACCCAAACTAGGTGAGTAGCTTATGCAGTTTCTATTTTGGAATTTATACTATCTATTTTGTTTTTTTTCTTTAGTCGAGGTTCTTTGAAAATAGTTCCTGCCCGTTTAAGGTATAGGGATAAAGCTACGTACATTCTACTCCCTCCATATGCCACTAGTAGGATTACAATAAATTGTTGTTACTGTTGTATTATACTTGGTTTAGAATATGGATATAATTATTACTTAAATAATATTTTAAAAATCAAACATAACACTTTCTTCCAAGTAATTTCTTGGTCATTAATTAACATTGCAAATTTATTTTTACTCTAAAAACTAACTCTTTAACAATCCGAGTAATATGTAGGAGGAATCGTACGTTTCCTTGTTTTAGACATTGACTTACTACTTTTTTACATCAATTAAGTTTGAAATTATCTACTGGAATTAAACTTTATTATACCTTAATTGTTTTTTTTGCAGATGATAGCAGCCTTGAAATAATGCTTGAGTTTATTGAGAAAATTCAAAAACTTTAAGACTGCACGAGGAATTAATTGTAGTTCTGGGTCTCATTGTCTGTCTCCACAAGAATTCTCGATTGTTTGACATATTAGTAATTGTTTTCTTTTTCCAGTTATATTTTCTTGATTATGGGCATCTACTGATGTAATATTTCACAAACACAATAATATATATATATATATATATATATATATATATATATATATAAAATTACCGTGGACTTTTTTTAACTACATACTTTAACTTTATGTAGATTCTATTCCAGTCCAACCTTTGCTAGTACTTTATCTCATATCATATTCATAAACGTCTTAGGAGTATATATATACTCGGATAGTAGGAGCGTATCCTGTTTTTTTCCTATTTTCACAACCAGTATGTTTTAGCTATTGTAGAAGGTAACTTATATTATTCTTTTTTTGTTACTAATTTCATTTTTATTTAAAAGAATTGCTTCTAATTATCTTTCAATTTAAATAATTAAATACATGTTCAACTTGTGAAAAAATGCAAAGTCAAGACAAAAAATGTGGCAGTTGTGGGTCAATATTGGCTGAATGATAGAGTAGTGCTAAAGGACACAACGTGACAACAAGCCATATTATATATAATAAGTGAGAAATCAAACAAAGTGGCCTTACATTTTCCAGAAAAATAATATCAAAACTATTAAAAAATATAGGTAAGTAATAGAGAATTAAAGGCTTTGAGGCGTGAAAGATCACTATCTTTCAAGAGTTATTACCTGTATATACTTTAGGAATTACAAGCACTTTTCTCTCAGATACAACAAAGCCAGAAACATATGTGCAGATTGAATGCCCTACTTCTAGGATATATTACGTATTTATAGAAAAGAAAAGAAGACTTTTCTGAAGTCCCAAATAAATACGAAAATAAAATTTTTATTTAAAGTTCCGACCCGTCCCACGCCCAAGTCTAAGTCCAAGTCATTTAGATATATAATTAAATATATATATATATATATATATATATATATATATATATATATATATATACACACACATATTCTTCTAAAGATGTCAATTGTTCATTCTATTGGACTTCATGGGCCAAGCTTTATAAAGCCAACCAAATGGCATTATGCCACCTATGTGGGACTCCACTTCCACATATACAAACTATTCCAACAATCCCCCACTAGTTTGTAATATGTCTCATAATATCATGTATATCGAAAAGTATCTAATATAGATTTGAACTTTTCATTAGTGTAAGTACCTTAAAGTTCGACGATGTTATTGGTATTCCAAGATTTGAACCACAACTCCATTTGTCAAACCGAAAGTATCACATACATAATATTATTAAGTAGAGAAACAATCCAATATTATGTTTTAATGTCCATTTGCTAATCCAAATTCATGAATATTTACAAGATCAACTCTTTAAATCTTGTTAGAAGCGGCACCACCTCGATATTCAAATAGGTGGAGATAGACTTTATGTCTTTGTTGCTAAAGACATTTGCTAATTCCATTAAGAGTTAATTCACCCACATTCTTGCAATAGTATGCACTTGGAAGTTTGTCATTATGCCCCTGCTATTAAAGACATTTAACAACTCCTAAACTCCTATCATAATAGTAAACAGTACATAGGAATCTAGGCTCTAATTGAGAAGATTCTTGCTTAATCAAACAAGCAACTTGTTATTACCCATTGAACATATATTGTTAGATTTTATACTAAGAAAAAGTTGTGTTCTCATCGCCTTTGATTAATTTAAGAGTTTTAGCCCCATTCCTTCACTAATTTATTATACTGCATCTCTATTTAATGCCTTTGTAAGTGGATCTGCCAGATTCTTGTTTGACTCACATACATTATAGCTATAGTTCCATTTGTAACTAATTCTCTTATATAAGCATGCCTTAAGCTTATATGTCTTGATTTTTCATTATACATTTTCTTATGAGCTACACGCATAGTAGTCTCACTATCACAAAATATTGAAATAGCTGGCATTGGTTGTGGCCATAATTTTATATCTAGTAACATATTTCTTAGCCATTATGCTTCTTTTTCGCCAGCTACTAATGCAATAAACTCGGACTCCATAGTGAAATGAGAAATGCAAGTTTGTCTCTTGGGTGCCCAATTAATGGCGCCACCCCCCAGAATAAATATCCAACCTGAAGTAGCCTTACTATCATGTATATTTGTAACCCAACTCGCATCAGAATATCCTTTTAATACGGTAGGAAATTCATTACAACAAATGCCTAATTGTTTTGTTCTCTTTAAATATCCAAGTATTCTAATAATAGCTTTCTAGTGAATATTATTTGGATTACTTGTTAACTGTGAAAGTTTACAAACGGCAAGTGCTATGTCAGATCTAGTGCAATGCATAGTATACATAAAACTGCCAATTGCACTTGCATACTCTAATTGAGCAATTATTCTTTCAGTATTTTCAGTAAGTTTGATGCTTGAATCATATCGAGTTTTAGACTCCACTATGCCTAGATGACTGAACTTGGTAAGAGTCTTATCAATGTAATGAGTTTGTGATAAAATTACTCTCTTATCACTTCTTTGAACATTGATACCTAAGATAGTATCTACTTCAATCAAATCTTTCATTTTAAAGACTAATGTTAGATACTTCTTAGTTTCAGTAATTCCAAGCATGTTCGTACCAAAAATCAACATGTCATCGACATAAAGACAAATAACAACTCCATAATCTTCTATAAACTTAGATTCAATACATTTGTCTGCCTGATTATGTACGAAACCATTTGATAATATTATACTATCAATCTTTTCATGTCACTGTTTTGATGCTTGTTTCAAGCCATAGAGAGACTTTATAAGCTTACAAACTTTATATTCATTACCAGGAAGAACAAATCCTTCGGGGTGTTTCATATAAATTTCTTCAATTAAATTTCCATTTAAAAAGACGATTTTAACATCCATTTGATGTACATATAAATCATATATAGATGTCAATGACAAAAGAACTCTAATAAATGTTATTCTTCCAACTGGAGCATATGTATCAAAGTAGTCAACACCTTCTTTTGCGTGAAGCCTTTTGCAACTAGTCTTGCTTTGAAGGTTTGTACAGAACCGTCTGTATTATATTTTCTCCTGAATACCTATTTACTACCTATAGATTTGGATCCAGCAGGAAAATCAACTAAAGTCCAAGTGTTGTTAGACATTATTGAGTCCATTTCATCATTAATCGTCTCTTTCCAAAAAGCAACATCTCTAGAAGACATGGCTTCTTTGTATGTTATAGGATCATCTTCTATATTAAACAAAAAAAGTATCTTATTACAGACTTTAGTTCTATCTCTCTCTACTAGAAAAACTAATGATTTCAAGTTTCTTTTCTATCTCTTTGGCTTCTTCTAGGCTCTAACTGAGTATTGTCACTTTTCCTTTTATTTAAAATTACAGATTGTAACATTTTGTGTATCTTGACTACATTGATTTTGTGCAATCAACTGCTCATCAACAATATCATTAATGAATATATTTTCTAAAAATTCAACATGAATAGATTCTACTATAACATTAGATTCTAGATCGAGCAATCTATATGCTTTTGAATTTTGTGCATATCCAACAAAAATACTTTTAATCCCTCTAAGTCCCAATTTAGTTCTTTGGTGATCGGGAACTCTATAAAAAGATATACACTCCCACATTTTAAAATAACATATATTAGATTTTCTACCATTCCAAAGTTCATAAGGTAAAAGTGTGAAACATGAACACTTCTTGAAGGCATTCTATTTAATATATGACAACCAGTAAGTAGTGCTTCACCCCAAAGATTGCGCGATAAATGTGCATTTAATAACATAGAATTAACCATATCTACTAAAGTTCTATTTTTCCTTTCCGCCAATCTATTTTGTTGTGGTGTATAAGGAGCACTAATTTGAGGTATTATTCCATGCTCTTCATAGAAATTACTAAATTCAGTGGGAAAGTATTCTCCTCCTCTATCACTTCGAATAATTTTTATTTTCTAATTCTTTTGATTTTCTACAACTGACTTAAATTCCTTAAACTTTTGAAACGCTTCATCCTTTGTTCTAAGCAGATAAAAATATGTGAATCTAGAGAAATCATCTATAAACGTGATGAAGTAGCTTTTACCTCCTCTAGTTAATTATCCATTTAATTTGTCATGACCCATTTCCATGACAGGTCATGATGGCGCCCAACAAACTCACCAGGCCGGCCAAGTGTGGAAAACATTTATAAGTTTAAAACATCACCATTTTTAAGAAAGGGATAAGCATCCCAAAAGGGTTTTCAAAAACCTAATACAGTAATCAACGTAGGGACATAATATTACAACCCAAAAGTAGTCAACTAAAGTGTGTGCCAAGACCTGGTGTCACAAGTACGGACATCTAGTAGAATATACAAGACATCACCATCCGATTGTCCGAAATAAAGAAAGACGACAAAAATACAAAGAAGACTCCATTCGACTGCTGAGTGGCGTAAGAAGGGAAGCATCTCACCGTAGAAGTCTCAGTTGCAGCTCAGTGGCGCGCTCCCCGATCGGTAACCAGATTACTCTGCCTTAGAACCTGCACATATAAGTATAGAAGCGTAGCATGAGTACATAAATAATATGTACCTAGTGAGTATCTCACCTAAAGGTAGAGACGAGTGGTCGACTTGATATCCACTAGGTCAAGATAATATTATAATAATGATATATAATTTAGAGCATAGATAGTTCATTCATACGACAATTATCATGGAATTCATAATCATGCTCTTAATCATATTTTTCTTTTATCATTTTCCATCTTTTGCAATAATTAGCAATAAATCATGAAAGGTCTAAGCTCGAGCATATATATATATATATATATATATATATATATATATATATATATATATATATATATATATATATATATATATATGTATATATATATATATATATACATATGTATATATCATGCGCAACAATACCGAGGTCGACGACCCACTCCAACAGAATATAAAGTGTGCATTGCCGAGGGTCGAACGACCAGCATCATAGATGCATCTATTTTACCGAGGCGATCGACCCGATCCACAAATATCAATTAAAACATCAAAAATGCACACGAAGGCATCATTTATACACAAGAAAGTCCTTACAGGGTTCAACAATATTCATATGATGACTTTGCGTTCTTCTCTAGTCTCTTAACATATCATAAAAAATCATTTCGATAATTCAAATAATAAATATCTCACATTAGACATTATGTGGGTCCTAAACTACCCAAACATTTAATATCATAGTAGCTATGCATGAACTCTCGTCATCTAGTACGTACGTAGCCCCCGCATTTAATAGCAATATATATATATATATATATATATATATATATATATATATATATATATATATATATATATATATATATATATATATATATATATATATATATATATATATATATATATATATATATCATGCGCAACAATGCCGAGGTCGACGACCCACTCCAACAGAATATAAATTGTGCACTGCTGAGGGTCGAACGGCCCGCATCATAGATGCATCTATTTTACCGAGGCGGTCGGCCCGATCCACAAATATCAATTAAAACATTCAGAATGCACACGAAGGCATCATTTATACATAAGAAAATCCTTAAAAGGTTCAAAAATATTCATATGATCACTTTGCGTTCTTCATTAGTCTCTTAACATATCATTTAAAATCATTTCGATAATTCAAATAATAAATATCTCACATTAGGCATTTTGTGGGTCCTAAACTACCCAACCATTTAATATCATAGTAGCTTTGCATGGACTCTCGTCACCTAGTACTTACGTAGCCCTCGCATTTAATAGAAATTTATTATTTATTAGTCCCAAAGGGACAATTCCCCCTCACGAGGATAGAAAGGAGACTCAGCTCGCTCTAAAGCGCACTTCAAATATCAAGAACAAGCCTGAAGCCACAAAGCGAAGCCGAAAGCACACAAACTACTTAAACAATATAGGAATTAGTCAATAAGGGCTTACAAGGTTGAATTCTAACTATTTAAGTGATTTTCTAACCTTTCCTATAAATTTCCTAAATTCCGACCCCAGGCCCACGTGCCCTGATCCCAAGAGTTTTTGAAGAAAATTATTCTCTATAACCTAAGGATCACAAATATGTGATTTCTAGTTCATTACATAGCTAATTATGTGGTTAAATATTAATTTTACAAAAATCCTAGGTCTAACTCTAACCCCTTCATTTTACTAAATTTTTAGTGTTAAATCTACCCAATGCTCATGTACTTGAACTAAAAGTGAGTGGGGGATTACTTACCTTGCAGTAATATATTGAAACCCCCTCTTTGGAACCACCAAAATCGCCCAATTATTGAGAAACATGTGAAAGAAATGAGCTTGAGTTCGTAATAAATGAAGCTCACTGCCAGGCCTTTTAGCTTTTGTGGGTGGATTTCCGCTTCTGCGGAAATGGGCTACTTCTGCGGCTTTTCAAATTTTCGGCTAGACCGCTTCTTCCATCTAGGGGCCGCATAGGTAGAACCGCTTCTGTGGTCCCTATGCCTTTTCTGCAGTTTTTCCTCAGCCTGCCTTTCTTAGCTTCTGCGATCAACTGACCACTTTGCGGTCTAGGAGCCGCAAAAGCAGTTATGACAGAAGCAGCAAAACTTGGTTTTTCCTAAGTTTTCAACTTCACTCGAACCTCGACCATTTGACGTTCGGGGCTCCCCGAGCCCCACCCGAACATATCGACAAGTCTGAAATCATGAGGTGGACCTATTCGAACCCTCGAAACACCCAAAACAACGCTAAATCAAGGAATCAAACCCCAAAACCAATTGAATCAACTTAATGAACTTCAAGTTCATTATTTCCTTTTAACGGGTCAAAACGCCCTCAAGCTACTCGAATTGACACCAAATTTTACGGGTGGGTCTTAACTGACATTTCGGACTTGTACCAAGTCAGAACCGGAATCCGAATCCGATATCTAGGTTCTTAATGAATACTTAGATTATTTAATTCTTTAAAACTTCGATTTAGCATTTACACAAAAATTCCGTACTCGGGCTAGGGACCTCGGAATTCGATTCTGAGCATACGCACATGTCCCATATTTTCCCACGGACCTTCCAGGACCGTCAAATCATGAATCTGGGTCCGTTTCCCAAGAAAGTTGACCGAAGTCAAATTTGGCCTTTAAGAAAACCTTAAGGAAATAATTGGTTTTATTTTCACTCAAAACTCCCCTAACTTCCGAACTAATCGCCCCCGCAAGTCGTTATTTAGCTAAGGAATATGTTGAATGTTTTATATAGGGTAACGGGATTTTAAACAGTTAAACGACCAGTCGGGTCGTTACATTCTCCACCTCTTAAACAAACGTTCGTCCTCGAATGGACATAGAAAAAAAGTACCCGGACTGCTGAATAAGTAGGGATATCGACTCCGCATATCCTCCTCGTACTCCCAGGTTGCCTCCTCATCCAGTTGGCCTTTCCCTTGGACTCTTACTACAGAAATCCTCTTGGACCTCAACTGGCGGTCCTGTCTATCAACAATGGCAAGTGGCTCCTCCTCATAGTCCAAGCTCACATCTAACTGAATGGTACTAAAGTCTAAAACATGCGAGTAGTCGATACGATACTTCCGAAGCATCATTACATGGAAAACTGGATGAACTCATGATAAATTGGGAGGTAAGGCAAGCTCATAGGCAACCTCTCCAACCCGCCTTAACACCTCAAAGGGGCCAATAAACCTTGGGCTTAACTTTCCCTTTTTCCAAACCTCATAATGTCCTTCATTGGCGAAACTTTTAAAAGAACATTCTCGCCAATCGTGAATGATACATCTCATGCCTTCTGATCCGTGAAACTCTTTCTCCTGGACTAGGATGTGTTAAGCCTCTCCTAAATCAACTTTACCCTATCCAAAGAATCATGTACCAACTATGTACCAAGTAACTTAGCCTCACCATGTTCAAACCACCCAATAGGAGAACGACAACACCATCCATACAATGTCTCATACGGGGCCATCTCTATGCTGGACTGATAGCTATTATTGTATGCAAACTTTGCCAAGGGCAAGAACTGATCCCACTTCCCTCCAAAGTCAATCACACATGCTCTCAGTATATCCTCTAAAATCTGAACTGTTCGCTCCGACTGCCCGTCGGTCTGAGGATGGAATGCCGTGCTAAGCTCTACGCGGGTCCCCAACTCACTCTGAACAGCTCTCCAGAAATGGGAAGTGAACTGAGGACCTCTACCTGATATGATGGAAACCGGCACACCATGCAACTTGACTATCTCCGGAATGTAAATCTGAGCATATCTCTCCGTTGTATAAGTAGTCGCCACTGGAATGAAATGGGAAGACTTGGTCAACCAATCCACAATAACCCACATTGAATCAACCTTCCACAAAGTCTGCGGCAACCCAACCACGAAGTCTATAGTGATGTGCTCCCACTTCTATTCCGGAATGGGCATCTACTGAAGTAGGCCACCTGGCCTCTGGTGCTCATACTTGACCTGCTGGAAGTTCAAACATTTAGCTACATACTCAATGATGTCATTCTTCATCCTCCACCACCAGTAATGCTGTCTTAAGTCACGATACATCTTCATGGCACCCGGATGAATATAGTACCTCGAATGTGGGCCTCCTCTAGAATCCTCTCCCTCAAGCCATCAACATTTATGAACACATAAATGGCCCTGAAGCCGTAACATGCCATCCTCGCCAACAGAAATCTCCTTGGCACCTCCCTAAATTACCGTCTCTATGAGGACCTCCAAATGCGGATCAGCGAACTGTCGGGCCTTAATCTACCCTAATAACGAATACTGAGCAACCACACATGCTAGAACTGGCCAGGCTCCGAAATTTCCAATCTCACAAGTATGTTAGCTAAGGATTGAATGTCCAAAGCTAATGGTCTCATCACAGCAGGAATGAATGCCAAGCTACCCATACTCTCCGCCTTCCGGTGAAGGCATCCGCGACCACATTCGCCATACTCGGATGATAAAGGATGGTAATGTCATAATCCTTTAGTAACTCAATCCACCTGTGCTGCCTCATGTTAAGTCCTTCTGCTTGAATAAGTGCTGCAACCTGTGATGGTCTGTATAAACCTCACATGACACCCCAAACAAATAATACCTCCATATATTAAGAGCATGAACAATCGCCACCAACTCCAGATCGTGCACAGAGTAATTTTCTCATAGACTTTCAGCTCTCACAAAGCCATACACAATAACTCGCCCTCCTACATCGATACACATCCCAAGCCGACGCGAGAAGCGTCGTAATATACAGTATACATCCCTGAACTGGAAGGCAATAAAAGTACCGGTGCTGTAGTCAAAGCAGACTTGAGCTTCTAAAAGCTCTCATCGTACTCATCGTACCAACGAAATAGGGCACCCTTCTGGGTCAGCCTGGTCAAAGGTGATACAATAGATAAAAGCCCTGCACAAGTTGTCGGTAGTAACCTGATAACCCCAGGAAACTCTTGATCTCCGTCACTGAAGTAGGCGTGGCTAACTCTGAACTGCCTCAATCTTCTTAGGATCCACCTTAATACCCTCTCCTGACACTATATGCCCCAAGAATGCCAGTGACTCTAGCCAAAACCCACACTTGGAGAACTTAGCATATAGCTTCTGCCCTCGCAAGGTCTGAAGCACTACTCTCAAATGCTGCTCGTGCTCCCCCAAGCTACGTGAGTATATCAAGATGTTGTCATTGAAGACGATAACAAAGGAATCAATAGAAGGCCTGAACACCCTGTTCATCAAATCCATAAATGCCGCTGGGGCATTAGTCAAGCCAAATGACATCATTAGGAACTCGTACTTGTCATATCTAGTCCTGAATGCAATCTTCAGAACATCCGAATCTCGAATCTTCAACTGATGATACCTTGACCTCAAGTCAATCTTAGAGAACACCTGGCACCCTGTAGCTGGTCAAAGAAATCATCAATACGGAGCAATGGATACTTGTTCTTGATGGTGACTTTGTTCAACTGGCGGTAATCAATGCACATCCGGATAGTCCCATCTTTCTTCTTCACGAATAACATTGGTGCACCCCAAGGAGATACACTAGGCCTAACAAAACTCCTCCAACTGCTCCTTCAGCTCCTTAGGAGTCATACGATATGGTGGGATAGATATAGGCTGAGTGCTTGGAGCCAAGTCAATAAAGAAATCAATATCGCAATCCGGATGCATGCTCGGAAGATCAGAAGGGAAAACATTAGTGAACTCTCGGACCACTGGCACTGGATCAATAATCAGAGACTCTACGATGGTGTCTCGAATATAAGCTAAATAAGCCAAACACCCTTTCTCAACCATGCACTAGGCATATCAACTCTGGAACACTCCACTCTAATCTCGACAATCCTGGCATAGCTAGCGAAATAGTCTTGGCATGACAATCAAGGATGGAGTGATATGGGGATATCCAATCCGTGCTTAAAATGACCTCAATATCAAGCATATCAAGCAACAAAAGTTCTGCTCAAGTCTCACAACCACAGAAAGTAATCATGAAGGACTGGTACACCCTATCCATAACCACACAATCACCCACATGAGTGGACACATGAACAGGAACACCCAAAAACTCAGGAAGTAACTAGAAAAAAAGAAAACACAGAGGACACATAGGAATAAGTAGATCCTGGATTAAATAATACCAAAGCACCCCTACCGCTGACTGAAATAATACCTATGATCATGGCATCTGAGGCCAATGAATCTGTCTTGGCCGGGAGAGCAGATAATCTAGCTGGAGCACCGGCTTCCTGGCCTCCGCCCGACTGAGAAGCATCTGGCTGACCTCTACCTGTGGGACGATCTCTACCGGTCTATCCTCCACCTCTAGGTGGCTGGGTCACTGGTGATGGAACCATTGGCGGCTGTCCCTACTCAATAGCCTTGCCCCGAAGCTAGGCCAGTACCTCATTTTGTGACCTAGGTCTCCGCATTCAAAACAACGTTGTATGGCAACCTGCTGCCCAAATGGCTGAAACCTGAAGATCCACTAGAAGAAGCCCGAATGGGTGGCGGGCTATATGAACTCTCCAGCATAGCACTAAGATAAGAACCGAAAGAACCTGGAGGACCTCAATACCCACTGGAAGAACCCTGAACGACGGGTGGGCATTAAGAACTCTCTGGCATGCGCTGAAATAAGAGCGAGCTGGAGCATCCCGAGCAGGTGGTGGTGCTGAAACTGGGGGCCTACTGGGCTGACCCCTCCCTGAGTGACCTCTACCCCTAGCTGGGGCGCCTCTATATACTCTGGAGAATATGGCCCTCTTCTCCTACTGCATCTGCTCAAAACCCTAACCCTCAATCCTACGAGCAATCTCAAGTGTAAGCTGATAACCTATGCCCATCTGCACCTCTCGAGCCATATTGTTTCGAATAGTGGGATGTAATCCCGCAACACATTATTGTACCCTCTCTGCCTCAGTGGGAAGTATCATAAGTGGATGGCAAGATAACTCAGAGAATCTCGCCTCATAATAGGTCACTAACATCCGACCCTACTGTAAATGCTCAAACTGATGATGTAGCCCTTCCCTCTCAGAGGGTGGAATGTATCGATCAAGGATTAACTGGCTGAACTGACCCCAAGTGAGGAGAGGAGAACTTGCTAGCCTACTAAGAGCATAGGATTGCCACCATCTACAGGCCCTTACCTCCAACTAGAAAGTGGTGAAGTCAACTCCATGTGACTCAAGTATCAGTTTATCCTTGCACATGTCAATGAAATTCTGGGCATCCTCATGACGCTCACCCCCAAGACTGGGGGAGCAACCTGGTCTATATGTCCAATAGCTTCAGCGGATCGCCGTCCATAGCTGGCCTGGGCTGGGTTCCATAGCAGCAGCTGGCTCAACCCCAACTGCGGGTAGTGCACTCGGGGTCTGATAAACTGTAGCCGTATGACCTGGGGCCTGAGCAGTAGGGGTCTGTGCTCCCCCGCCCGCCTGCGAAGTAGCTGGATCCGTTGGAAATAAACCAACCTGAGTCATAGTATCCATGAACCGAAGCATGCAGCTCATGACCTCCTAAAATTCCGGTGCTATCATGAAATCTGCCAGGGTAGGCTCAGCAGCACGTACCTCGCCCTGCTCATCAATAATGGAATCCTCCACAGGGTCTGCTGGTGGTATGATTGGAATGGATCTAGGGTGCCCTCATCCCCTACCAAGGGTCGGTACCCTCCCCCAACCTCGACCTCGGCCTCTAGTAACAGGGGGAGCAGCTCTTCTCGGGTCCGGAATGTCAGCTGTATGAGTTGTCACCATCTGTGAAAGAATAAAGATGAAAATTTAGCACATCAACCATTGCACGATAGGAAGTGAATAAAGAGTAGTCTTTCCTAATACCCTATAGCTTCTCGAAGATAACTGCAGACGTTTCCATACCGATCTACAAGACTCTATTAGGTTTGCCCGTAAGTTGTGAGACCTACGTGAACCTAGTGCTCTGATACCATATTTTCACGACCCATTTCCACAACATGTCATGATGGTGCCCAACAACCTCGCCAGGCCAGCCAACTGCAGAAAATATTTCTAAGTTTAACAACATCACCAATTTTAACAAGGGGATAAGCATCTTAAAAGGGGTTTTCAGAAATCCAATACAGTAATCAATGTAGGGACATAATATTACAACCTAAAACTAGTCTACTAAAGTGTGTGCCAATACTTGGTGTCACAAGTATGGGCATCTAGTAGAATATACAAAATATCTCCATCCTACTGTCTGAAATAAAGAAAGATAGCAAAAATACAAAGAAGACTCCATCTGGCGGCTGAGCAGCGTAGGAAGGGAAACAAATCACCATAAAAGTCTCTGCCGCAGCTCACTGGCACGCGCCCGATCGATAACCAGATGAATCTGCCTCAGAACATGTACATTTAAGTACAGAAGAGTAGCATGAGTACATAAATAGTATATACCCGATGAGTAGCCCGCCTAATCTCAAAGAGGTAGAGACGAGAGGTCGGCTTGATACCCACTAGATCAAGATAATATTATAATAATGATGTATAATTTAGAGTGTCACATCTTCTTTTTCACTACACCCGCATGGGCATAAATGAGTCTTTCCAATTAAAGGACAACCAGAACGAGATTTAGTTATTAATTATTCAGAACTGTCACTTGAGAGATTAATGGTGTCTCAAGTCACCGGTTTTAATCTCGAACCGTGAAAAAATATGACTCTGTAATACAGTCCGTGAACTACAATTCGGATAAGGAATTTTGTTAACCGAGAGAAGATGTTAGACATTTCCGGGTTCTATGGTTCTAGCACGGTTGCTTAACTATTGTATTTGATTTTATCTGATTTTAATACATGCTAGCTTGTGTGCCTTTTACTAGTGAATCGCTTTTTATCTTTGTTTATTATAAAAGAATTGCGACGTCGCAAGAACGCGTTTCGAACCACGTCGCAATCAATGCACCCGTGGTTGTCAACACATTTCGACTTCGTCGAGATTTGGATTTGGGTCACATCAAAGCGCACCCGAATTTAGGAAGATAGATCATTAAAAACGTGCCTAAAGATTTTAACGTATTATTATTTTGGGGAAGGTCGTAAAATTCTCTAAACGGCCTCCCAAATTCTAATTATTTTATGTAACCATTATTGAGGGTCTTGCCAATTGTATTTCGTTTGGCGAGGCTCGTCCCATCATTTTATTAAAAGGGCCACCTAAAAGTGACTACAATTTTTTTTTTTTGTTTTTATACAAAGTAATAAGAGAAGGTTCATAATTAATAAGCCCAAAGAGCCCAATTCTCAATGAAGACGTAGGGATGGTGGCCTCAACAGACACAAACAATGGCCCTGACATTGGCCCAAAAAGTGATCCTGGCACTGGACCATATTGAAATGTTCAGGGGATCGAGTCCCCGCACCTGATATGCCGTGCTTGAACTTTGCACATAATATCCGAAGTCATATGGACATATTCAGTAGGTAATAACAAATGAAACACTGTATTATTTAAGATCCAAGCTAATTCAGTTATCTAATTACAAATTATCTTACATCAATGAACTGATGATTCGAATGACTCACTAGTATCAATTCCTTGAATTACCAGAATCTATCATAAAGCATGAAACTTACTAATTGCATATTGCATTTATTTGGGGCACATGAACTCACTGACTTCAAATTAATAGCAGGCTTAATTTAGTCTTGATTTTGAACATTAAACAAGAATAGACTAGTAGGAAAGTAAATACTAACTACAATTAACAACTCAATGACCCATTACAAGTAAAAATCCAGTCAATCCAAATTGTTTTTAACGGAATAGTTAAAATTAAATTAAACAACCCTATAAACTCGTTCCTAACATGCAGAAGTTCAGTTGCAGTCCAGTTTGTAAGAAATTCACATTAGTTGAAGATAGACGTTCTCAAACAAATCCTTAGCTACTACAATTAAAACCAACACTAATTGAAATTAACACCAAGCAACTGTGGGCAAATAGGTAACGTTGAGCTCAAATCATCATTTTCATTCCAATGGTGAAGTGTGTACAAGTGTACCAGGGAATTAAATGTCAACAGAGCAAAGAAGGTGTTAGCACAACAGGAACAGATTGCACAGCCTCTATCTAGAACAATTTGTGTACTAACTTTGATTTGGAAATCAGATAGAGTTGTATAACAGACCCCAATCACAGCACAATTTGACCCAAAATGAAATCCAAAAGAACACTGAGTAGCTTTGAAATGAAGCAGAAACACCACTGAATCTCTCTATGATATAATTTCAAATCGAAAACTCAAAATGAACTGAATATGCAATGGAACAATAACTTTTCTTCTGATTTTTTCTTTTCAGGTTTTCCTACTGTATTTTTTTTTTGTTTTTTTGGAATTCAAAAGCTAATTCAGATTAAAAAAACTAGAATCGAAAGAGTGTTTTTGGGAGGTAATAATGGCTGTAAAAGAACCCCTTCCCCAAGGCAAATGCCTCACTATTTATAGGCAAACCTCAAGGTGGTAATTCAGATTTTGACTTTTATTTTTAGTCCCTCATTACTTTCAGTTTCGTTCCTCTATTTTTGACTTGCTCAACAAGTAAATACCTCTATTGTACTAATATTTACGCTAAAGTACCCTTCTAGTTGGCCCTAGGATGCTCTTCTACCCCTCAAATACCTATACTGCCCTTACCCCTACTTTGAAATTACTATTCCTAAAGATACTATCCTTTTCTATGCCTAAAATTCCCTTCCAATAATCTGAAATTTACAGACTAAGGTTAACTGATCTCAATCCCCTCACCCTAGCTAGAATTTAACTAAAGATAATTAACAAATGATCTACTTAGCTACATCACACCCAAATCCTAAAGACTCTAATACAGCATCCACTACACTGAACCACTAATTAAGCTAATTAAATCCTACAACTAATTTACCTAATTAATCACAAAATTAAAATAAGAGGAAGACCAAACAGAAGAAATTTTCGAATAAAAATTTGATTGAAAATAATCATTTAATTAATCAAAACTGAGTTAATACGTAATCAATTATACTAATGAATGAATAACTAAACAAAACAAAAACAAAACAGGCTAAACAAACAAGAATGAAAATTACAACTAAGAACTAATAGAAACATGTATCACTAAACATCTAGTCGGAAGAATTATATCACAAAAAAATTACTAATTAAACATTCAGAAATCAGAACCATGCTTAACATAACAAACTAAATCGATACTAAAAAACAAAAGAATGACTTACTGATTAATCTGAACTTAAATGATTACTGGAACGAATTTTAATTAATATTATGGGTTCATCTTTGTCAAGATAAACTCATAATATTCATCAAAATCGTCCGAGAATAAAGCTCTTAAATGGCAGAAAACTTTGAAGCCCTAGATTGGAAATTGGAGACGGCCAGTTGAGCTTCAAAGTGAAATACCCATGACTCAAGATGACGAAGGTCAAGAGACTATCTGGTATCCATTTGGGTGGGAAACAGAGGCGGCTCCGCTACTTGAATTCAAGGGCAGCGGCTAGGGTTCTTCAACTTCGAATCACGATTCAAAGCCTTTGAGGTTGATTCGGAAGAAAAGAGATATGGATTTGGCATGAGAAGGCTGAGACGATGCTAGGGTGTGATTTTGGCGGCCATTGGCGTAGCTCACGTCTTGGCCGAAATCTTGAAAATAAAGATTCGAGACGGTGGAGGCGGATTCGAGGGAAACCGGGTGCATGGTTAGACAGAGGAGATCGAGGAGGTTCACCAATGTATTTTGGGTGGTCATTGGCGTAGTTAACGTCTTCACCGCCGGCGAGTTATATGAGAGAAAAATAAGGCGGCGGATGAATTAGGGTTTGGGTTAGAGACAGTGGAGGGGGTTTGAGGGGGGGGTTGTGTTTTGGATAGTTTTACATTAAAGGATGGGCTTCCTAGCTGTTTTATCGAGATACCTTAACGAGTGAGATTGCTCGTTGCCAAAACGGCGTCGTTTGGCGTGAGTTCTGAGCCGAGTTGGGTCGAGGAGTTGGTCCTGGGTGTGGGCAATCAATCTTGAGCCGACGAATTGCAACTTGGTCAGCCCACTTTTGGGTCTTTATTGAGACCACCTTTTTAACGTGTTTTTCTCTTTTTATTTCTTTTTTCTAATTTTTCCTTTTTTTCATTTGTATTTTACTGATTTTATAAAAAATTTAACAATTAAAATAAAGTCCTAATATATTTCAAAATTAAACTAATTAATTCCTTAAATTATTTTAAAATCTATTTCGGGACGAATTCACAATTAAAACCATTGAAATGAGAAAGTGAACTTTGTGATTTTTCATGTTTTGTTCTAAAATAAATTAACCCCTAATTAATAATAAAATATGAAATTAAATACTAAATATAAATGCATATTTTTTTATTTTCATATGAATTAACACGCACACTCAAAATGCAAACAATTGACACAAAATTTATAAAACTTGTACAAATAAGGAAAAATCTTTTTTGTTTGAATTTTATGGGAATAATTCATATATAGGGACAAAATCACGTTCTCACATCTGCTCCTCTTTGCTTGGAAACATGAAATATTTTCGGGCAAAGATAAGTGAGCAAATACGAGCGATTTTTGCTCGTTTGTAAAATCCGTGTGAAGCATTTTTGAAAGAGTTGACGGTACCCTGCTTCAGAGGTTGCCTACATATCCTAGGCTAAATAGGAATCAGATCAGTGTAGTTCGAGAGTGTCTGGTAGCTGGGACTACCAAAAGTTGTGATTTCACAGCGCTTGCTGCTGCTACTGCTTGCTGACCTCCCTTATTACACCATGTCAAAGATAAAAAGAAGTTAAACTAGCTATGCTCTATGAATTACAAAAGTCCTATCTAGATTCTTCAAACTTGCTCTTGTACTTCCTTGTTGCCTTGTTGTCTTATGTTTTCTTGTTGCCTCATTGTCTTGTGTTTTTTCAGTGAAATCCCTTGTTGTTACTTCAAATGGTCAACTGAGCTGTTGTTCCTTCTCTCCAAATTGCTGAACTTGAATAAACTTGAACTTGAATGTATTCCTCTGTTATCCAGGCGGGCTCCTGATTGTTGAACTTTAAATTGAATGTATTCCTCTGTTATCCCGGTGGGTTCCCGACTGCTGAACTTGAAATTGAATGTATTCCTCTATTATCCAGGCGGGCTCCTGACTTCACAAAAATAGACAAAACAAAGAAAACTTTCTACCCCAATTTGGAAAATGGGTACATGTTACCGGATATTAATAAGAATATGACTAGAACTTGACTTGAAATACCTTTGTTATACAGGCAGGATCCTGACTTCAGAAACTTGAATTGTATACCTCTATTCTTCAGGCGGGCTCCTAACTTCAAAAAGACAAATAAATCGATGGAAAACTAGAATTTGAATCGTATCACCTCTGTTCTTCAAGCGGGCTCCTGATTGCTGAAATTTGAATTGTATGTCTTTATTCTCCTGGCGGACTCCTGACCTTAACTACAACTTAAATATAAATACCTCCATTCCCCAGCAGGCTCCTGACTTCAGCTACAACTTGAATATAAATACCTTCATTCTCCAGGCGACCTCCTGACCTCAACTACAACTTATAACAACCTCCAATCTCCAGGCGGGCTCTTGCCTTCGACTACATAAAAATATAGTACCTCCATTCTCCAGGCGGGCTCCTGACGTCAACTGCAACTTGAATATAAATACCTCCATTCTCCAGGCGGGCTGCTGACTCCAACTACAGCTTAAAATATAACAACTTCAATTCTCCAGGCGGGCTCCTTGACTTCAACTACAACTTGAAGGTAAATACCTCCATTCTCTAGGTGGGCTCCTGACTTCAACTACAACTTGAATATAAATACCTCCATTCTCAAGGAGGTCTTTTCTGACTTCAGCTATAACTTAAATTATAACAACCTTCATTCTCCAGGGGGCTCCTGGCTTCAACAAAACATATGAAAATAAGGAAAACTAGGCCCAGGGATAAGTGTTATTGAATCATATACCAACTATTACTAACAATTTGAAATCCAAGTCCTATTATCCAGGAGGTTCTGACAACTCCTAACAATTACGATCCTAAGTCATATCATCCACATGTATTGCTTTCACTACATCATGTATTCTACAAGGATTTTATAAGACTACATCCTATTATCCAGTAAGGTCCTGACAACTCCTACTTTGAATTTTATCTTAAACATGCAAACTTTGGGGCCAACTTATAATTCCCTATGTTACTCTTCATTATCTTGTATTTTAATCATACCACACTTGCGGTCAAACCTGAGTACTGCTTGCTTTTCCTTAAACTTTTCTGCCCCTGTTTCAATCAAAGAAAGTTTCATTAGTTTAAAGTGGTGGTTAGTTGATGGCATTATTACTGAACAATCCTTCCAATGACTTGCTTTGTGTTGACTGACTTCCTGCAATTGACTCGGAACCGCTTGACTTTCTGACTGACTTTCAAATTCCCCAATCCTTGACAACCTGCATGCTTCTGTATTAGTGGCGTTGTTTCACTTTTCCAACTCTTTTTTCTTGAACCTTTACATTTCCCAATTACTCCACCGATGAATATTTCGGCGTCTTCCCCTATTCCATCTTATATCACATTGTTGTCGACATGCTTTGACCACTTTATGTTTTACCATTTTCGGAAGCTGGTAGTGAGCTTTACAATCCTTTCCATCTTGCTTTGAATCAAACTGATATTGGAACATTTTGGATAGACAAAACCCCCAAAAGAAAATGAAAAGTGAAATGCAATAATTTTATGAGTTAAGGATAAAAGAATCCAAAACCAGATGACTGTTATAAGGAAAAAGAAGAGAAACTTATCTGACGGGAACAACTGATACCAATGATCATGACATGCACTTCAGACTAATCGACCCAATTTTTCCAACCAACCATCTTTCATTTACCATAATTTATTACCCCAGAATTTCCATCACTTGATCGCTTTACCCCAAACCTTAACCTTGTTTGCCTTGCGATGCCACGAAATAGTTTCCACCAATAAACCTTTTTGAGTTTTCTATTTCTCAACTCACTTTCCCTTTATGGTGCCTGTGAGGGTTTTCACCAATAAGACTCTCTCATTTTATTTTTCTCTCAGGTCTCGTCGCCTTGCGGTGCCTATGAGGGTTTTCACCAATAACACGCTCTCACTTTTATCTTTTGTTTTTCTTGTTTGAACCAGAGTGTTGTCCCTGCTGCGAATTACCTTTTCCGGCTTGACTTGGTATTTCTCAAAAATTGATCAGAAGGTATTTCTTTGGACCGTAAAGTAGCCTTTTGGATGGGTTAGAAAAAAAAGGTACAAAAGGCTCAAAATAATTTTAAAAGGGTTAAAACTACAACTTTTGGAATATAATTTATCACAACAAACCGCAATTTCTGCCCCAGTTTCTTGCTCGAGGACTATCGGATTTTTATTTTGGTATGACTGAACCTCGGAGTAAGGCTGCCTATGTATCCTTTCGGGATCAAGTCAAACTTAGTTCACTTTATCGTAATTACCTTTGTTGTGATTCTTTTCTTCTTCTCTTTTGTTTTCTTTTCTTACTTTTTACTTTCTTTTCTTTCCTTTTTCTTTTCCTTCTTTTCTTTCTTTTCTTTCTATTCTTTTCTTTTCTTTTCCTTTCCTTCCTTTCTTTCTTTTCTTTTTTTCTTTCTTTATATTCGGCACCTGCGTTTCTTGATCGTGCCGTTGATTTCAAAAGAGGGGCATGAAAAATAAGTAAGGCTCAAAGAAAATGACAAGGGATAAAAATGTTTGGATAGTATAACAAAACACCTTCTTCTTTTCAATCTTTAAAATATGCCAAATACAAACAGATACATTCAGAAATAGAGAAATCATACATAATATCTCTTGACCGCATCGGAATTGATGATCATTTCTACTTATTTTCCTTCTACATCTGTCAAATACAATGCACCATTAGACAATACTCTGGTTACCACAAATGGGCCCTGCAAGTTTAGGGCAAACGTTCCTTTTGCTTTAGCCCAATGAGGCAAAATCCGCCTCAGTACTAATTACCCGACTTCGAACTTCCTCGGACGCACTTTCTTGTTGTATGCCCTTGCCATTCTTCGTTGGTACAGTTGACCATGACACGCTGATGCCAATCTCTTGAACTGCTCACATATTTCCTTCATCAAATGACTATTGAGGTTTCCCCATTTTCCGTAATGATCACTTTTGGTATTCCAAATCGACAGATAATGTTCGAATGCACAAAATCCACCACAGCTTTCTTGGTTACCGACTTGAACGGTTTAGCCTCTACCCACTTAATAAAATAATCTATAGCTACCAAAATGAACATGTGCCCGTTTGACGCTGCTGGTTCAATTGTCCCAATAACATCCAGGCCCCATGCAACAAAAGGCCATGGAGCGGACATCGTATGTAGTTTTAATGGCGGAGAATGAATCAAATCCCAATTCACTTAGAACTGATGACATTTACATACAAAAGCGTTACTATCCCACTCAATAGTAAGCCAATAATAACATGCCCGTAGGATCTTCTTTGCCAAAACATATCCACTTATATGCGGCAGGAATAAAAGAAAGGGATAGAGTGAGAAAAATGAAAGAAAGGTAAAAAGAGATAAAGAATGAAACGCCGGGATGAGCATGTGATCGGGCAAATGCATAGTAGAAATGATTTACTGTATAAGTTCATTCATGCCAACATGCGATTGTCAAATCTGTTAAAACATAATCGCTAACAAAGTGGTTGTCTAAATGTGTGAGTCTAGGCAGGTGGTTAGATTGGAAGTTCTTGTAACTCACCCGTACAACACCCGGTCGAAAGATAAGATAATAGGACAAGAATCTAACTCCAGTATTGTGGACCCTAGAGAAGAGGTCGAGGTGAATGATGTGGGTGCTATGAAAGAAGAGATGGGGATGTTGAAAGCACAGATGGCTAAAATGTACCAAGCTTGGTCTCAGGGGCACCCGACAACTTTGTACCCCGCCAACCCGTCCCACCTCTAGTGCAGGCTCAGGAACCTCCTACTCCTATCACATCTCCATCCTTCCCCTATCACACCCAGAGCTATGGTACCACTTCATACGCCCCTCCAGCTCCACCACCCAAACAAAACTCTTTCCCACCCATGCTTCCAGTCTTTTTGGCACCTCCCCCAGCTACATTACAAAGATCGTCCAGTGAGCCGCTATTCCAAGCTCACGACACCAAATATTACCCTTCTAAACTCACTTTTAAAGTTCCCGAGCCATACACATATACACCCCATTTTGAGATCCCATAAGAGGTCGAGAAACTGGTTAAGAATGCGGAACAGGAGGAAGTGATTCGTAAAGTCAAAAGCCTGGAGCAATCCTTCAGGAACATGCATGGTTTATGCAGTCAAGTTAGTGATTCCTACAAAGATTTGTGCCCTTTCCCTGATGTTCAGTTGCCCACAGGGTTCAAAATGCCCAAGTTTGACTTGTACAAGGAACATGGCGACCCGCTGGCCCACCTTCTATGTTTCTGTAGTAAAATGAGAGGAGCTGGGGGGGGGGGAAGATGAATTGTTAATAGACTATTTTGGTCAAAGTCTGAGCGGGTCCGCACTGGAATAGAACACGAGACAGGATCCCGGCCGATGGTATACATGGGATGATTTTTGGCACAAGCATCCATTGGCCATTTTTAGTATAACCTTAAGATAGTCCCGGATCGACTATCATTGTTGAAACTGGAGAAGACGCCCAGGCAGAGAATTAAAGAATTTGGTTTCTGCTGGAGGGAACAAGCAGCAAAAGTTGATCCTCCGAAGAGGGAGAGTGAGATGGTAGACTACTTCTTGCAGATATTGGAGCCGACTTACTTTGGTCATCTAGTGACGTCTATTGGAAAATCATTAAATGAAGTGGTAAAAATGGGAGCCATGATTGAAGAAGGATTGAAGTCTAACAAAATATTGAGCTATTTGGCACTGAAAGCAACCACCCAGGCCATCCAAAGCGGTACTGGTGGTGTGCTCGGAAAGAAGAAGGAGGAGGAAGTTGCCACAGTTGAAGCTAGTACTTGGTACAGGTCCAACAACCCTCTACCCTACTACAACCAACCCAGACCCCACCACCTAAATTACCAGTATGCCCCATATGGCCCACCACAACATTACTATCCACCACCAGAACCACACTTTTTCGTTCACCACACCAGGACATACACTCAGCCTTCGGCGCACTTGCAATGGCGTGCCCCGACTCCCCAAAACACATATCCACCTCCACAAAACACCTATCCACCTCCCAGGACTACTAGACCAGGAACCGGCTTTCGCCCAAGCCATGGTCTTAAAAGTGAGTAACTCCGCTTGGAGAATCTTACACTACTCTCTTCCACGGATTGAAATAGTTGGGAATGTTGACCCCAATTGAGCCCAAAACACCAAACCCCCCTCCAGAAACCTAGACCATTTTGTTAGTTGTGAGTATTGTTCAGGGATGCCAGGGCACGATATCGAAAAATATTGGATGTTGACAAATGCGGTGCAGGAACATATTGATAATCGGCGTATTGAAGTACATACTCCGGAGGCTCCAAACATCAATCAAAACCTGTTACCAGTGCATCATGAAGCCAATATGATTGAATTAATACACAAGGAAACAGAGCCAAAAAAGCCCTCACAGACGGTCATGATGATTCGTTCTACTGAAGCCAAGGTCAAAGAAAAGACGGTTAATGCAAAGCTAGCGGTTCAGCCGAAAGAGATAAAAGATAAGCCGGTGGTGGTAATGGGGAAAGGGCCATTTGTTGCTGCAAAGAAGCCAGAGCCCGTCAAGTTAGTGGTACCGGGGTCATCATCTGTGCCCGTGGTTGTTGTTAAGGGGGCCTACATAGAATCGGTTGTCATAAAGTCGGTAGTCCAATGAGCCGTGGACAATAGAAAAGTCGTGCCGAGGAAATATAAAAAAGTAGTGGTGACATACAAAGGAAAGGAAATTGAGGAAGAAAGTTGTGAAGCACAGGGGTTAACTCAGTCGGGACGTTGTTTTGCCCGCGAAGAGGTGAGAAAAGCTAGGGGCACTAAAGGCAATCCAGTACTAGTCAAGAAGGTTGTGACAGAAGAAGAGGCGGAGGAATTTCTAAAAAAGATGAAAGTACAGGATTACTCCATTATTGAACAAATGAGAAAAACACCGGCTCAGATATCGTTGTTATCATTACTGATCCACTCGGACGAACATCACCGGTCTTTGATGAAGGTATAGAAAGTAGCTCATGTGCCCGACAAAATTTCAGTCAACCATCTGGAGACAATTGCCAACAAGATCTTTGAGGTGAACAGGGTAACATTTTCTGATGATGAATTACCTGTGGAGCGCACAGCACACAATAAAGCTCTCTACTTGACGGTCAAGTGTGAAGATTCAGCGATTACTCAGGTGTTGATTGATAACGGGTCAAGTGCCAATATCTGTCCATTGTCTACACTGAACAAGTTGAATATTGATGATGATAGAATCCACAAAAATAGTGTTTGTGTTCTTGGATTCGACGGAGGTTGAACAGACACAGTGGCAGACATTATACTTCAATTGACTATTGGCCTAGTTGAGTTCACAATGGAATTTCAGGTGTTGGACGCTGAATTATCTTATAATCTTTTGTTGGGTCGACCATGGATCCACGCGGCGAAAGCAGTAACTTCCACATTGCACCAAATGGTCAAGTTCGAGTGGGACAGACAAGAAATCGTGTTACATAGGGAAGACCCCACATGCGCTGTAGGTGATGCCATAATGCCCTTTATTGAGACTGATGATGATAAGGGGCCGTGGGTTTATCAGGTCTTCGAAACGATCCCGATGGACAGGGTGCCGGAGGGTAAAAACATTCCATGTCCCAGGGTGGTAGTTGCAACAGTCATGGTAGTATCAGAAATGCTGAGTAATGGGTTCGTGCCAGGGAAAGGTCTGGGGGCTGAGCTTAGGGTATTGTTCAACCTGTTTCTTTACCCAAGAATCTAGACACCTTTTGGTTAGGGTTTAGGCCGACAGTGGTAGATGTTAGAAGGGCTCATAAACTAAAAAAAATAGCTTGGGTTCTTCCCAAACCGATTCCACGCCTGTCCAGATCCTTCGTCCGGCCGGGTGTCAAAAAGCAATTAGTGGCAAAGGTGTCGGGTCCACTGACTGGTGCAGGGGGGACTTGGATAAGGTGTTCGAAAGGGTATTTCATGAAGTGATTATGGTTGAGGCATGGAAAAGGGTCAAGCAAAGAAGATATACAGTACATCGGACCACATGCAAATGTCAACAATTAGGAAGCTACTACTCTTCCAATTCGGAGGGAGTCGTGGTAGTGGGTTTCTTTTCCTTTTGTTCACCTGGATTATTCCAGGGTTTGTAATTCAGTTGCTATGTTTTTTCCTTTTGGATGAGTTAAAACCATGTTATCTTTACATTTAATGCAACGCAATTCTTCTTCTTTCTTTATTCCTAATTTTGTTTCCTTTTCTTTTCTTTATTTTCTTTTCTGTACAGTTTATTTTATGCTGATATCAATGACATGACATGTATGAGGAATCTTTGGCCTAGTTTTAAAATCCAATCGAACTCAGAAATAATAATACAAGAAATTTAAATGTGATGATGAGGTGGTATGTGATGAGGATGAGGCCTATGAGGAAATCAGTAAAGAATTAAGTCACTTTGAAGAAAAACACAAACCTAATCTAAATGATACAGAAGCAGTTAATATAGGGGACGAAGATAATGTGCGAGAAACTAAAGCAAGTGTTCATCTGGAGCCACAACTCAAGGAGGAGATAATTAAAGCATTGTTCGAATACAAGGATGTTTTTACATGGTCGTATGATGATATGCTGGGTCTAAGCACCGATTTAGTGGTTCAAAAAGTTGCCCACTTATCCGGCACTCCCTCATGTCAAGCAGAAGCTGAGAAAGTTCAAAACAGACATAAGTATAAAGATCAAAGAAGAGATTACCAAGCAGTTTGATGCAAAGGTCATTTGGGTTACACGGTATCCCACCTGGTTAGCTAATGTTGTGCCTGTGCCGGAGAAAGATGGCAAGACCAGGGTGTGTGTCGATTATCGGGATCTTAAAAAGGAAGTCCAAAAGACAATTTTCCACTGCCAAACATCCACATACTTATTGACAATTGTTTTAAACATGAGATTGGCTCTTTTGTGGGTTGCTACGTGGGTTATCATCAGATTCTAATGGACGAGGAAGATGTAGAAAAGACGACTTCATCACGCCGTGGGGAACGTACTATTATCGGGTCATGCTGTTTTGTTTGAAAAATGTTGGGGCAACTTATATGAGGGCCATGAAAACAATATTCCATGATATGATACATAAGGAAATCGATGCGTACATGGATGATGTGATCGTGAAGTCTAGACAGCAGTCCGACCATGTCAGGGATTTGAGAAAGTTCTTTCAAAGGCTTTGCAGGTACAATCTTATGCTCAATCTTGCAAAATGTGCTTTCGGGGTGTCATCTGGGAAGTTGTTGGGTTTTATAGTCAGCTGTTGGGGTATTGAACTAGACCCATCGAAGATCAAAATTATTCAGAAATTGCCGCCTCCAAGAAACAAAACCGAGGTGATGAGTTTGTTGGGAAGATTGAATTATATCAATAGATTCATTGCTCAACTCACGACAACTTTTGATTCTATTTTTAAATTGTTAAAGAAAGATGATGCAGTCAAATGGACTGATGAATGCCAGGAGGCTTTTGATAAGATAAAGGGGTATTTATCGAACCCGCCCGTGTTGGTCCCGCCAGAATTGGTTAGGCCTTTGATACTATATCTAATGGTTTTGGATAATTCATTCGGCTGTGTACAAGGGCAAAATGCTGTTACAAGCAGGAAGGAGAAGGCTATCTATTATCTCAGCAAGAAGTTCACATCTTACGAGATTAAGTATACTCATCTGGAGAGGACGTGTTGCACACTAACTTGGGTGGCACAGAAGCTGAAACATTATCAGTCATCTTACACTACTTACCTCATACCTTGCTTGGACCCATTGAAGTATATTATTCAGAAGCCTATGCCCACAGAGAGGCTCGCAAAGTGGCAGATCCTTCTTACAGAGTTCGATATTATCTATGTGATACGGACTGTGATGAAAGCACAGGAATTAGATGATCATTTGGCTGAGAATCCAGTCGATGAAGATTATGGACCGTTGAAAACTTATTTCCCTGATGAATAAGTGATGAACATTGATGAATTGAAACAGGTTGAGAAGCCGGTATGGAAGCTCTTCTTTGATGGAGCTACGAATATGAAAGGCGTGGGAATAGGAGCAGTACTTATTTCTGAAACAGGCCACCATTACCCTGTTACAGCTCAGCTTCATTTCTATTGTACGAACAACATGGCAGAATATTAGGCGTGTATCTTGGGATTGAGATTAGCCGTAGATATGGGTGTCCATGAAGTCTTGGTCATGGGTGATGCGGACTTGCTGGTACACCAAATTCAAGGAGAATGTGAAATATGGGATTTAAAGCTTATACCGTACTAGCATTGTTTGCATGAACTTTGTTAACGGTTCTAGTCTATAGAGTTCAGGCACATTACAAGGATTCATAATGAGGTCGCCGATGCTTTAGCTACTTTGGCGTCAATGTTACATCACCCGAACAAGGCTTATATAGACCTTTGAAAATTCAGGTCCGTGATCAGCATGCTTATTGTAATATGGTAGAAGAGAAACTTGATGGCGAGCCGTGGTTTCACGACATCATGGAATAAATTAGAATGGGGGTATACCTGGTACAGGCCACCGGTGATTAGAAAAGAATGATTTGGCGATTGGCAAGTGGGTTTTGCCATAGTGGAGGAGTGTTATATAAAAGAACCCCAGATCTCTTTCTCTTTTTGTTTTCCTGCTCTTTTCTTTTTCTCTTTCTCTTCATTTTCGCATTTATTTTTCGCTCTTCTCTCTCTCTCTCTCTCTCTCTCTCTCTCTCTCTCTCTCTCTTTTTCTCTACTTTTTTTCCTTTTTCCTTTTTACGATAACTGTCGAATCATATGGAGATTGCCTACGTATCATGACTCCGCACGAATCAGACCAAGCGTAATGTGTGAAATAAGTGCAAAAATAAAGGATGGAAATAATTATGGATTTCTCAATTTTCATTACTAAAGCAAACTAAACCAAACACACACCCCAAGACTAAAGACATAATTGACATGAAAAGACAACGGACAAACAAACGACAGACTCAAAAATAGAAAATTGCAAACACGGACTATGCATACTCTAAAGCCTCAAATATAGGTGCCCGCGGGGCATCGTTCGGCCTCGCCGCGGGCCTAGGATCCAAATCCCTTTCAAGTTGCTCTAGTTCATTCATGGTTTGCTTCACATAGATCATTACTGCTGGGACACAAGTAGTATAGGTCATGTCTTCACAAACCCGACATCTTCTGAAAATGGCGCAAGCAATGGCTCTAATCCTGTCTCTTGTTTGCTTTTTTCTATAAGCAAGCATTTTATCTTATCACTGCATGTTTTTAATGCGCGAGAGTTCTGTAGGTGTTGATCCTGCAACTGCTGCACTTCTACCTCCATTTGGGCTAACAAGTTGTAACAATGTCCACTTTCAATTTCAAAATTTCTAGCATGTTTAACTCTTTACCCTCAAGAGCAACCACTTTTCTCTTTAGATTGGAAACAATTTCTCGTGGTCCCTTTTCAATTGATTCAAGTACTGGAGACGCTCCTCTGTTCTTGTAGCCCACTGTGCTTTGAGCTCTTCCAGGACATTCTCAGATTTTTCTAATTCATCCCAACATTCCATATTTTATTTTCCAACCCTTTTATCAATCGCTCATCTGATCGACTCCTTTGTTGCTTATCAGCGGCTATTCTCAACTACCAGATTTGGGCCCTAAGCACGTCGTTTTCTCGAACCAGTCTGTTCTTCTCACCCTGATCCGCGGCAACTTGCACAATGTTCTCAAATTTCAGACCTTCAACTTGTTGCTTCAGCTTACCAATTTCAGCCCGATAACCTTCTTCCTTTGCTAACCAATCTCGTAGTTCTAGTGATGATTGAGTGAAATCCTGGACGTGGGGTCTTTTAGATGGCCTCTGATGCTCAAGTTACTTTTGTACCATGCGAGGTATTCTGCAATACTTCTCCTTTGGGCCGATCCTGTGCACAAGTATCGGCTTGTAGATATTGACGTTCATTCCAAATCTCGCGGACTTTTGCCTCGGGAAACTGTCCGTCAGGGCTAATCTCAATTACTTGAGCACTAACATCTTCCTCCCATAGTACTGTTTGGCATCTCCCGAGTTGTCTCAGAACCAGACATAGAGCATACGGCTGGATACTCTTAAGTTCCATCAAACGAAAATGCGACCTAGCTGCTAGCATGTATATAATTTCTTCAACAGGCAACCAATGTCTATTGTATCTGACTGGCCTTGAGAGTCAAAAACTATGATATCCATGCTATTACTCCTTCAGGCAGACTAACCTCGTCAATCCTTGTATAAAACTCTCCTATACAGGATTTTCAAGACGAACCATAACTCAAGGGCTGGGAACAGTGGCATAGATGCTCGTTTATCCACATTTGTAGCAACAAATTACACCCCTAAAAGAAGCTGCATCCGGTTTTGCAGGCAGTAAGAGCCCGAAAATGTCAGACACGATCATAGGCGCATGGCTGCTCTCATCTTGAGTGAGCAAGTTACTGACGATCCTGGCTACTTTTATATCAATATTCTCATCTTTCCTCGGGAACACTAAGAGGCCCAAAAAGGATATCATGAAAGCCACCCGTCTATGCTCATCCCATATTTTATGGTTATTTTTACTGCTCAACTTAATGTCTGGCTTGTTAAATCCTCCCATGTGGTCGTATCTGTCGTATATGAAGCGAAGAGTGCAGAAGCCTTTTGCCAAATCGGGATTATGGACTCCCCTGGGTATCTTCAACGAATCTAAAACCTGATGCACCATGATAGCTCTTGGAGCGACCAGATATTTTTCTCTTAGCGGAACCTCAGCATTTCTGATGTACCCAGCTATTTCCTCCAGAGAAGGTGTGATTTCAAAATCTGGGAAGTGGAAGATATTGTGCGCCGGGTCCCAGCAAGTGACCAGTGCTCTTATAATATCACCCCGAGGCTTGATGTCTAATAAACCCATGATTCCCTTCAGATATTTCTTTACTTTGTCTTGCCCCTCTTTGCCTAAATCATTTCACCATAGTCGCAACTCGAAAGGGATTTTAATCATTATTGAAAATGGTTCATTTTTTACCGTGCTCATCCTGCTCATTTATTAAGGCGATTAAGTAAAAGAAAAACTTCTATTTGACTCAAAATAAAACTGTCTATCCTTTTTCCAAATTTAAAAATGAAAGACTCAAGTTTCAAACACGACCTTTCAATACTTCGGGGACGAAGATTTTAAGGCTGTGAGAGTCAACCGGTCAAAAAACAAAAATTGACTAAAAATGGTCATTTTTGCAAAGTCTGCCTTCTGGCGTCCCTTTCAGGAACGTTCGGCTATTTTGATAAGACGGCAATACCTGACTTACTTATGACTCTTTCCTTATTTTTCAAATTAAAATAAATGACCTAGTATTGCAAAATACGACCTTTCAGCGCCTAGTGGACGACGATTTTAAGGCTGTGAGGGTCAGAACTCAAAACTTGACCAAAGGTGGCTGTTTTTGCAAAAGAAGCCTTTCGACGTCCCTTTCGGGAATATTCGGCTATTTTTGACGAAAACGGCATCACCCTACTTATTTATGACAAAAATTAAAACTTTAACATCTTTGGCTATTTTTGCAAAGGGAAGGTTGGACCCGATAAGGGTTGCCTATGTATCTCACGCCCTGTGAGAATCAAACCATGCGTAGTTCGGGCAAAGAAACTAACTAATTTTGAAAACAAAAATTTTCCTTTTTCTCTTTTTTAATTTTGAAAACAAGAAAACCAAAAATCATGACTTTTTTTTTAATTTTTTATGGCAAGACCAGCTACTTTTTCCATTTTTTAAAACAAAACAATAAAATAAAAAGAAAAACTCTTTTTCACACATTTTTTCTTTTTTTTTTTGTAAAATATTTTCTAAAACTTTCGGCAGAGTTTCGACAGTACTTGGACATTCGTTTTTCCTAAAATAATCAATTAACTCCCTAACTATTATTTCTCCCTTTTTATCTTTTCTCCTTGTTTTTCCTCAAATTTTCAACATTCCCCAGATTTAAAAACCGGTCAACATGCAGGTTGGAAATAAATATATGTACATAGCAAATAGGATGCATCAGGATGGTCTTTTTCATTTCAGGTTGCTAGCCCTAGACAGACACAACCCATGTGTTGAGTCCCCTAAGTCTAATGCAGCATGATGCAAATAAGCATTCCTACTAGAGATCCAGCTAGAAGTCAGGTTATTCTAGGTTCAAAACCTGGGTATGTGTTCTAGACTGTGTACCCGAGCGGACAACTCGAATCGAGGAGGGGGCAGCGTATTGGGAACCTGTGAGATCGTATGGCTTTGCAACTTATATGACCTCTTTCTTATTTCGGGGTATGGCACTAACAGAATAGGGAGTCTCAACCAGTAAGCACATCCCCGTAGGTGAAGAGAGAAGGGTGCATGCACAGTTTATATACAGTTCAGATAATATCAAAGTGGTAACATTTAGCACATTAAGCATGAAACATATGGGAAAATCAGATATGATAAAATACAACAATTTATCTAAGCTCGAATTCTGAACCCAGAACAAAATGTTCTGGGTTATTTTCCCCAGCAGAGTCGGTAGAGCTGTCACACCTCCTTTTTCACTACACCCGCAAGGGCATAAAGGAGTCTTTCCGATTAAAGGACAACCGAAACGAGATTTAAGTATTAACTATTCAGAGTCGCCACTTGGAAGATTAATGGTGTCCAAAGTCATCTGTATTAATCCCAAACAGAGGAAAATATGACTCTGTATTACAGTCCGCGAACCAGAAATCCGGATAAGGAATTCTATTAACCCGGGAGAAGGTGTTAGGCATTCCCGGGTTCCGTGGTTTTAGCATGTCGCTTAACTATTGTATTCTATTTTATCTAATTTTAGTACATGCTAGCTTATGTTCCTTTTATTCGTAAACCGCTTTTTATCTTTGTTTATTGTAAAAGAATTGCGACGTCACGAAAATGCGTTTCTAACCATGTCGCAATCAATGCACCCGTGGTTGTCAACATTTTTCGACTTCGTCGAGATTTGGATTTGGGTCGCATCAATGCGCACCCGAGTTTATGGAAGTATTTTAGTTAAGTCGCGCCTAAATCTTCTAACGTAATATTATTTTTGGGAAGGCAGTGAAGTTCGTTAAACGGCCCTCCCAAATTCTAATAATTTTAATAACTATTTATTGAGGGCCCCACATTTATTTATTTTTTTCGGTAAGGCTCATCTCATTTTCTGAACCTCTTTTTAATCATTATTTATTTTATAATAATTACGACATCGTGAAAATACGTTCCGAACCCCGTTGCAATCAATGTGCCCGTGATTGTCAACACATTTTGACTTCTTCGAAAATTGGATTTGAGTCGCATCAATGCACACCCAAGATTAGGAAGGTAGGTTATATGTACCTAAAGATTCTAATGTATTATTATTTTGGGGAAGGCCGTGAAATTCAATAAACGGTCCTCAAATTCTAATTATTTTATGTAACTATTATTGAGGGTCTTGCCTATTGTATTTCGTTTGGCGAGGGTCGTCCCATCATTTTATTAAAAGGGCCACCAAAAAGTAACTACAATTTTCTATTTATTTTTTTTTGTTTTTATACAAAGTAATAAGAGAAGGTTCATAATTAATAAGCCCATAGAGCCCAATTCTCAATAAAGACATAGGGATGGTGGCCTCAACAGACACAAACAATGGCCCTGACATTGGCCCAAAAAGTGATCCTGGCACTGGACCATATTGAAATGTTCAGGGGATCGAGTCCCCACACCTGATGTGCCATGTTTGAACTTTGCACATAATATCCGAAGTCATATGGACATATTCAGTAGGTAATAACAAATGAAACACTGTATTATTTAAGATCCAAGCTAATTCAGTTATCTAATTACAAATTATCTTACATCAATGAACTGATGATTCGAATGACTCACTAGTATCAATTCCTTGAATTACCAGAATCTATCATAAAGCATGAAACTTACTAATTGCATATTGCATTTATTTGGGGCACATGAACTCACTGACTTCAAATTAATAGCAGGCTTAATTTAGTCTTGATTTTGAACATTAAACAAGAATAGACTAGTAGGAAAGTAAATACTAACTACAATTAACAACTCAATGACCCATTACAAGTAAAAATCCAGTCAATCCAAATTGTTTTTAACGGAATAGTTAAAATTAAATTAAACAACCCTATAAACTCGTTCCTAACATGCAGAAGTTCAGTTGCAGTCCAGTTTGTAAGAAATTCACATTAGTTGAAGATAGACGTTCTCAAACAAATCCTTAGCTACTACAATTAAAACCAACACTAATTGAAATTAACACCAAGCAACTGTGGGCAAATAGGTAACGTTGAGCTCAAATCATCATTTTCATTCCAATGGTGAAGTGTGTACAAGTGTACCAGGGAATTAAATGTCAACAGAGCAAAGAAGGTGTTAGCACAACAGGAACAGATTGCACAGCCTCTATCTAGAACAATTTGTGTACTAACTTTGATTTGGAAATCAGATAGAGTTGTATAACAGACCCCAATCACAGCACAATTTGACCCAAAATGAAATCCAAAAGAACATTGAGTAGCTTTGAAATGAAGCAGAAACACCACTGAATCTCTCTATGATATAATTTCAAATCGAAAACTCAAAATGAACTGAATATGCAATGGAACAATAACTTTTCTTCTGATTTTTTCTTTTCAGGTTTTCCTACTGTATTTTTTTTTTGTTTTTTTGGAATTCAAAAGCTAATTCAGATTAAAAAAACTAGAATCGAAAGAGTGTTTTTGGGAGGTAATAATGGCTGTAAAAGAACCCCTTCCCCAAGGCAAATGCCTCACTATTTATAGGCAAACCTCAAGGTGGTAATTCAGATTTTGACTTTTATTTTTAGTCCCTCATTACTTTCAGTTTCGTTCCTCTATTTTTGACTTGCTCAACAAGTAAATACCTCTATTGTACTAATATTTACGCTAAAGTACCCTTCTAGTTGGCCCTAGGATGCTCTTCTACCCCTCAAATACCTATACTGCCCTTACCCCTACTTTGAAATTACTATTCCTAAAGATACTATCCTTTTCTATGCCTAAAATTCCCTTCCAATAATCTGAAATTTACAGACTAAGGTTAACTGATCTCAATCCCCTCACCCTAGCTAGAATTTAACTAAAGATAATTAACAAATGATCTACTTAGCTACATCACACCCAAATCCTAAAGACTCTAATACAGCATCCACTACACTGAACCACTAATTAAGCTAATTAAATCCTACAACTAATTTACCTAATTAATCACAAAATTAAAATAAGAGGAAGACCAAACAGAAGAAATTTTCGAATAAAAATTTGATTGAAAATAATCATTTAATTAATCAAAACTGAGTTAATACGTAATCAATTATACTAATGAATGAATAACTAAACAAAACAAAAACAAAACAGGCTAAACAATTGACCGAAGTCAAATTTGGCCTTTAAGAAAACCTTAAGGAAATAATTGGTTTTATTTTCACTCAAAACTCCCCTAACTTCCGAACTAATCGCCCCCGCAAGTCGTTATTTAGCTAAGGAATATGTTGAATGTTTTATATAGGGTAACGGGATTTTAAACAGTTAAACGACCAGTCGGGTCGTTACATTCTCCACCTCTTAAACAAACGTTCGTCCTCGAATGGACATAGAAAAAAAGTACCCGGACTGCTGAATAAGTAGGGATATCGACTCCGCATATCCTCCTCGTACTCCCAGGTTGCCTCCTCATCCAGTTGGCCTTTCCCTTGGACTCTTACTACAGAAATCCTCTTGGACCTCAACTGGCGGTCCTGTCTATCAACAATGGCAAGTGGCTCCTCCTCATAGTCCAAGCTCACATCTAACTGAATGGTACTAAAGTCTAAAACATGCGAGTAGTCGATACGATACTTCCGAAGCATCATTACATGGAAAACTGGATGAACTCATGATAAATTGGGAGGTAAGGCAAGCTCATAGGCAACCTCTCCAACCCGCCTTAACACCTCAAAGGGGCCAATAAACCTTGGGCTTAACTTTCCCTTTTTCCAAACCTCATAATGTCCTTCATTGGCGAAACTTTTAAAAGAACATTCTCGCCAATCGTGAATGATACATCTCATGCCTTCTGATCCGTGAAACTCTTTCTCCTGGACTAGGATGTGTTAAGCCTCTCCTAAATCAACTTTACCCTATCCAAAGAATCATGTACCAACTATGTACCAAGTAACTTAGCCTCACCATGTTCAAACCACCCAATAGGAGAACGACAACACCATCCATACAATGTCTCATACGGGGCCATCTCTATGCTGGACTGATAGCTATTATTGTATGCAAACTTTGCCAAGGGCAAGAACTGATCCCACTTCCCTCCAAAGTCAATCACACATGCTCTCAGTATATCCTCTAAAATCTGAACTGTTCGCTCCGACTGCCCGTCGGTCTGAGGATGGAATGCCGTGCTAAGCTCTACGCGGGTCCCCAACTCACTCTGAACAGCTCTCCAGAAATGGGAAGTGAACTGAGGACCTCTACCTGATATGATGGAAACCGGCACACCATGCAACTTGACTATCTCCGGAATGTAAATCTGAGCATATCTCTCCGTTGTATAAGTAGTCGCCACTGGAATGAAATGGGAAGACTTGGTCAACCAATCCACAATAACCCACATTGAATCAACCTTCCACAAAGTCTGCGGCAACCCAACCACGAAGTCTATAGTGATGTGCTCCCACTTCTATTCCGGAATGGGCATCTACTGAAGTAGGCCACCTGGCCTCTGGTGCTCATACTTGACCTGCTGGAAGTTCAAACATTTAGCTACATACTCAATGATGTCATTCTTCATCCTCCACCACCAGTAATGCTGTCTTAAGTCACGATACATCTTCATGGCACCCGGATGAATATAGTACCTCGAATGTGGGCCTCCTCTAGAATCCTCTCCCTCAAGCCATCAACATTTATGAACACATAAATGGCCCTGAAGCCGTAACATGCCATCCTCGCCAACAGAAATCTCCTTGGCACCTCCCTAAATTACCGTCTCTATGAGGACCTCCAAATGCGGATCAGCGAACTGTCGGGCCTTAATCTACCCTAATAACGAATACTGAGCAACCACACATGCTAGAACTGGCCAGGCTCCGAAATTTCCAATCTCACAAGTATGTTAGCTAAGGATTGAATGTCCAAAGCTAATGGTCTCATCACAGCAGGAATGAATGCCAAGCTACCCATACTCTCCGCCTTCCGGTGAAGGCATCCGCGACCACATTCGCCATACTCGGATGATAAAGGATGGTAATGTCATAATCCTTTAGTAACTCAATCCACCTGCGCTGCCTCATGTTAAGTCCTTCTGCTTGAATAAGTGCTGCAACCTGTGATGGTCTGTATAAACCTCACATGACACCCCAAACAAATAATACCTCCATATATTAAGAGCATGAACAATCGCCACCAACTCCAGATCGTGCACAGAGTAATTTTCTCATAGACTTTCAGCTCTCACAAAGCCATACACAATAACTCGCCCTCCTACATCGATACACATCCCAAGCCGACGCGAGAAGCGTCGTAATATACAGTATACATCCCTGAACTGGAAGGCAATAAAAGTACCGGTGCTGTAGTCAAAGCAGACTTGAGCTTCTAAAAGCTCTCATCGTACTCATCGTACCAACGAAATAGGGCACCCTTCTGGGTCAGCCTGGTCAAAGGTGATACAATAGATAAAAGCCCTGCACAAGTTGTCGGTAGTAACCTGATAACCCCAGGAAACTCTTGATCTCCGTCACTGAAGTAGGCGTGGCTAACTCTGAACTGCCTCAATCTTCTTAGGATCCACCTTAATACCCTCTCCTGACACTATATGCCCCAAGAATGCCAGTGACTCTAGCCAAAACCCACACTTGGAGAACTTAGCATATAGCTTCTGCCCTCGCAAGGTCTGAAGCACTACTCTCAAATGCTGCTCGTGCTCCCCCAAGCTACGTGAGTATATCAAGATGTTGTCATTGAAGACGATAACAAAGGAATCAATAGAAGGCCTGAACACCCTGTTCATCAAATCCATAAATGCCGCTGGGGCATTAGTCAAGCCAAATGACATCATTAGGAACTCGTACTTGTCATATCTAGTCCTGAATGCAATCTTCAGAACATCCGAATCTCGAATCTTCAACTGATGATACCTTGACCTCAAGTCAATCTTAGAGAACACCTGGCACCCTGTAGCTGGTCAAAGAAATCATCAATACGGAGCAATGGATACTTGTTCTTGATGGTGACTTTGTTCAACTGGCGGTAATCAATGCACATCCGGATAGTCCCATCTTTCTTCTTCACGAATAACATTGGTGCACCCCAAGGAGATACACTAGGCCTAACAAAACTCCTCCAACTGCTCCTTCAGCTCCTTAGGAGTCATACGATATGGTGGGATAGATATAGGCTGAGTGCTTGGAGCCAAGTCAATAAAGAAATCAATATCGCAATCCGGATGCATGCTCGGAAGATCAGAAGGGAAAACATTAGTGAACTCTCGGACCACTGGCACTGGATCAATAATCAGAGACTCTACGATGGTGTCTCGAATATAAGCTAAATAAGCCAAACACCCTTTCTCAACCATGCACTAGGCATATCAACTCTGGAACATTCCACTCTAATCTCGACAATCCTGGCATAGCTAGCGAAATAGTCTTGGCATGACAATCAAGGATGGAGTGATATGGGGATATCCAATCCGTGCTTAAAATGACCTCAATATCAAGCATATCAAGCAACAAAAGTTCTGCTCAAGTCTCACAACCACAGAAAGTAATCATGAAGGACTGGTACACCCTATCCATAACCACACAATCACCCACATGAGTGGACACATGAACAGGAACACCCAAAAACTCAGGAAGTAACTAGAAAAAAAGAAAACACAGAGGACACATAGGAATAAGTAGATCCTGGATTAAATAATACCAAAGCACCCCTACCGCTGACTGAAATAATACCTATGATCATGGCATCTGAGGCCAATGAATCTGTCTTGGCCGGGAGAGCAGATAATCTAGCTGGAGCACCGGCTTCCTGGCCTCCGCCCGACTGAGAAGCATCTGGCTGACCTCTACCTGTGGGACGATCTCTACCGGTCTATCCTCCACCTCTAGGTGGCTGGGTCACTGGTGATGGAACCATTGGCGGCTGTCCCTACTCAATAGCCTTGCCCCGAAGCTAGGCCAGTACCTCATTTTGTGACCTAGGTCTCCGCATTCAAAACAACGTTGTATGGCAACCTGCTGCCCAAATGGCTGAAACCTGAAGATCCACTAGAAGAAGCCCGAATGGGTGGCGGGCTATATGAACTCTCCAGCATAGCACTAAGATAAGAACCGAAAGAACCTGGAGGACCTCAATACCCACTGGAAGAACCCTGAACGACGGGTGGGCATTAAGAACTCTCTGGCATGCGCTGAAATAAGAGCGAGCTGGAGCATCCCGAGCAGGTGGTGGTGCTGAAACTGGGGGCCTACTGGGCTGACCCCTCCCTGAGTGACCTCTACCCCTAGCTGGGGCGCCTCTATATACTCTGGAGAATATGGCCCTCTTCTCCTACTGCATCTGCTCAAAACCCTAACCCTCAATCCTACGAGCAATCTCAAGTGTAAGCTGATAACCTATGCCCATCTGCACCTCTCGAGCCATATTGTTTCGAATAGTGGGATGTAATCCCGCAACACATTATTGTACCCTCTCTGCCTCAGTGGGAAGTATCATAAGTGGATGGCAAGATAACTCAGAGAATCTCGCCTCATAATAGGTCACTAACATCCGACCCTACTGTAAATGCTCAAACTGATGATGTAGCCCTTCCCTCTCAGAGGGTGGAATGTATCGATCAAGGATTAACTGGCTGAACTGACCCCAAGTGAGGAGAGGAGAACTTGCTAGCCTACTAAGAGCATAGGATTGCCACCATCTACAGGCCCTTACCTCCAACTAGAAAGTGGTGAAGTCAACTCCATGTGACTCAAGTATCAGTTTATCCTTGCACATGTCAATGAAATTCTGGGCATCCTCATGACGCTCACCCCCAAGACTGGGGGAGCAACCTGGTCTATATGTCCAATAGCTTCAGCGGATCGCCGTCCATAGCTGGCCTGGGCTGGGTTCCATAGCAGCAGCTGGCTCAACCCCAACTGCGGGTAGTGCACTCGGGGTCTGATAAACTGTAGCCGTATGACCTGGGGCCTGAGCAGTAGGGGTCTGTGCTCCCCCGCCCGCCTGCGAAGTAGCTGGATCCGTTGGAAATAAACCAACCTGAGTCATAGTATCCATGAACCGAAGCATGCAGCTCATGACCTCCTAAAATTCCGGTGCTATCATGAAATCTGCCAGGGTAGGCTCAGCAGCACGTACCTCGCCCTGCTCATCAATAATGGAATCCTCCACAGGGTCTGCTGGTGGTATGATTGGAATGGATCTAGGGTGCCCTCATCCCCTACCAAGGGTCGGTACCCTCCCCCAACCTCGACCTCGGCCTCTAGTAACAGGGGGAGCAGCTCTTCTCGGGTCCGGAATGTCAGCTGTATGAGTTGTCACCATCTGTGAAAGAATAAAGATGAAAATTTAGCACATCAACCATTGCACGATAGGAAGTGAATAAAGAGTAGTCTTTCCTAATACCCTATAGCTTCTCGAAGATAACTGCAGACGTTTCCATACCGATCTACAAGACTCTATTAGGTTTGCCCGTAAGTTGTGAGACCTACGTGAACCTAGTGCTCTGATACCATATTTTCACGACCCATTTCCACAACATGTCATGATGGTGCCCAACAACCTCGCCAGGCCAGCCAACTGCAGAAAATATTTCTAAGTTTAACAACATCACCAATTTTAACAAGGGGATAAGCATCTTAAAAGGGGTTTTCAGAAATCCAATACAGTAATCAATGTAGGGACATAATATTACAACCTAAAACTAGTCTACTAAAGTGTGTGCCAATACTTGGTGTCACAAGTATGGGCATCTAGTAGAATATACAAAATATCTCCATCCTACTGTCTGAAATAAAGAAAGATAGCAAAAATACAAAGAAGACTCCATCTGGCGGCTGAGCAGCGTAGGAAGGGAAACAAATCACCATAAAAGTCTCTGCCGCAGCTCACTGGCACGCGCCCGATCGATAACCAGATGAATCTGCCTCAGAACATGTACATTTAAGTACAGAAGAGTAGCATGAGTACATAAATAGTATATACCCGATGAGTATCCCGCCTAATCTCAAAGAGGTAGAGACGAGAGGTCGGCTTGATACCCACTAGATCAAGATAATATTATAATAATGATGTATAATTTAGAGTGTCACATCTTCTTTTTCACTACACCCGCATGGGCATAAATGAGTCTTTCCAATTAAAGGACAACCAGAACGAGATTTAGTTATTAATTATTCAGAACTGTCACTTGAGAGATTAATGGTGTCTCAAGTCACCGGTTTTAATCTCGAACCGTGAAAAAATATGACTCTGTAATACAGTCCGTGAACTACAATTCGGATAAGGAATTTTGTTAACCGAGAGAAGATGTTAGACATTTCCGGGTTCTATGGTTCTAGCACGGTTGCTTAACTATTGTATTTGATTTTATCTGATTTTAATACATGCTAGCTTGTGTGCCTTTTACTAGTGAATCGCTTTTTATCTTTGTTTATTATAAAAGAATTGCGACGTCGCAAGAACGCGTTTCGAACCACGTCGCAATCAATGCACCCGTGGTTGTCAACACATTTCGACTTCGTCGAGATTTGGATTTGGGTCACATCAAAGCGCACCCGAATTTAGGAAGATAGATCATTAAAAACGTGCCTAAAGATTTTAACGTATTATTATTTTGGGGAAGGTCGTAAAATTCTCTAAACGGCCTCCCAAATTCTAATTATTTTATGTAACCATTATTGAGGGTCTTGCCAATTGTATTTCGTTTGGCGAGGCTCGTCCCATCATTTTATTAAAAGGGCCACCTAAAAGTGACTACAATTTTTTTTTTTTGTTTTTATACAAAGTAATAAGAGAAGGTTCATAATTAATAAGCCCAAAGAGCCCAATTCTCAATAAAGACGTAGGGATGGTGGCCTCAACAGACACAAACAATGGCCCTGACATTGGCCCAAAAAGTGATCCTGGCACTGGACCATATTGAAATGTTCAGGGGATCGAGTCCCCGCACCTGATATGCCGTGCTTGAACTTTGCACATAATATCCGAAGTCATATGGACATATTCAGTAGGTAATAACAAATGAAACACTGTATTATTTAAGATCCAAGCTAATTCAGTTATCTAATTACAAATTATCTTACATCAATGAACTGATGATTCGAATGACTCACTAGTATCAATTCCTTGAATTACCAGAATCTATCATAAAGCGTGAAACTTACTAATTGCATATTGCATTTATTTGGGGCACATGAACTCACTGACTTCAAATTAATAGCAGGCTTAATTTAGCCATGGTTTCAAACTTTAAACAAAAATAGACTAGTAGAAATCCAAAAGAACACTGAGTAGCTTTGAAATTAAGTAGAAACACCACTGAATCTCTCTATGATGTGATTTTAAATCAAAAACTCAAAATGAACTGAAAATGCAATGGAACAATAAATTTTCTTCTGATTTTTTTTTCCAGGTTTTCCTACTGTTTTGTTTTGTTTTTTTGGAATTCCAAAGCTAATTCTGATTAAAAAACTATAATCGAAAGAGTATTTTTGGGAGCTAATAATGGCTGAAAAAGAATCCCCTTTCCCAAGGCAAATGTCTCACTATTTATAGGCAAACCTCAGGATGGTAAATCAGATTTTGGCTTTTATTTCTAGTCCCTCATTATTTTCAGTTTGGTCCCTCTATTTTGACTTGTTCAACAAGTAAATATCTCTATTGTACTAACATCTACACTAAAGTACCCTTCTAGAAGGCCCTAGGATGCTCTTCTACCAATTCCCCCCCCCCCCCCCCCCAGAAAATACCTATACTACCCTTACCCCTACTTTGAAATTACTATTCCTAAATAAACTACCATTTTCTATGCCTAAAATGCCTTCTAATAGTCTGAAATTTACAAACTAAGGTTAATTGATCCCAATCCCCTCACCCTAACTAGAATTTAACTAAAGTTAATTAACAAATGATCTACTCAGCTATATCCCAACCAAATCCTAATTACTGTAATACAACATCTACTACACTAAACCACCAATTAAGCTAATTAAATCCTATAATTGATTTACCTAATTAATCACAGAATTAAAATAACAAGAAGACCAAGCAGAAGCAATTTTCGAACAAAAATTTGACAAAAAATAACCATTTCACTAATCAAAATTGAGTTAACACCTAAGCAATTATACTAATGATTAGTGAAATGGTTATTTTTTGTCAAATTTTTGTTCGAAAATTGCTTCTGCTTGGTCTTCTTGTTATTTTAATTCTGTGATTAATTAGGTAAATCAATTATAGGATTTAATTAGCTTAATTGGTGGTGATTGACTAACTAATCTAAACAAAAACAAAAACAAAAACAGGCTAAACAAACAAAGAATGAAAATTAAAACTAAGAACTAATAGAAGCATGTGTCACTAAACATCTAGTCGGCAAAATTATATCAAAAGTAAATTACTAATTAAACATTCAAAAATTAGAACCATGCTTAACATGACAAACTAAATCGAATACTAAAAAAAATGAAAGAATGACATACTGATAAATCTGAACTTGAATGATTACTGGAACAAATTTTAATTAATACTATGGTATTATCTTTGTCAAGATTAACTCATAATATTCATCAAAATCATCCGAGAATAAAGCTCTTAAATGGCAGAAAACTTTGAAGCACTAGATTGGAAATTGGAAATGGCCTGTTGAGCTTTGAAGTGAAATACCCACAGACTCAAGATGAGGAAGGTCAAGAGACTATCCGGTATCGATTTGGGTGGGAAAGACAGGCAGCGCGGCTACTAGAATTCAAGGGTGGCGGCTAGGGTTCTTCGACTTTGAATCAAGATTCGAAGCCTTTGAGGTTGATATGGAAGAAAAGAGATGTGGATTTGGCATGAGAAGGCTGAGATGGTGCTAGGGTGTGATTTTGGCGGCCATTGGCATAACTCACGACTTGGCCGGAATATTTAAAATGAAGATTCAAGCCATTGGGGGCTGATTCGGGGGAAACCGGGTGCATGGTTAGACAGAGAAGATCGAGGAGGGTCACGTGTGTATTTTGGGTGGTCATTAGCATAGTTATCGTTTTCGCCACCGGTGATTGTTATCGGAGAAAAATAAGGCGGCTGATGAATTAGGGTTTGTGTTAGAGACAGAGGAGGGGGTTTAGGGGGGGAGGGTTGTGTTTCGGACAGTTTTACATTAAAGGATGGGGTTTCCTGGCCATTTGATCGAGTTACCTCGACGGCTGAGATTGCTCGTCACAAAAACGGTGTTGTTAGGCGTGAGTTCTGAGCCGAGTTGGGTCGAGGTGTTGGGCTTGGGCGTGGGCAATCAATCTTGGGCCGATGAATTGTGACCTTGTCAGCCCAAATATGGGTCTTTATTGAGACCACCTTTTTTAATTTGTTTTTCTCTTTTTATTTCTTTTTTTCTAATTTTTCCCTTTTTTTTTGTTTTTTCATTTGTATTTTACTGATTTTATAAAATTGCAACAATTAAAATAAATTCCTAATATATTTCTAAATTAAACTAATTAATTCCTAAAATTATTTTAAAATCTATTTCGGGATGAATTCACAATTAAAACCATTAAAATTTGAAAGTGATCCATTTTTGTGATTTTTCATGTTTTGTTCTAAAATAAATTAACCCCTAATTAATATTAAAGTATGAAATTAAATCCTAAATGCAAATGCATATTTTTGTATTTTCATATGAATTAACATGCACACTCAAAATGCAAACAATTGACACAAAATTCACAATAATTGTAAAAATAAGGAAAAATCTTTTTTGTATGAATTTTATGGGAATAATTCATATATAGGGAAAACATTACGTACTCATATAGAGCATAGATAGTTCATTTATACGACAGTTATTGTGGAAGTGATAATCATGCTCTTAATCATATTTTTCTTTATCATTTTCCCTCTTTTGCAATAATTAGCAATAAATCATGAAAGCTCTAAGCTCGAGCATACATGTATGTGTGTGTGTGTGTATATATATATATATATATATATATATATATATATATATATATATATATATATATATATATATATATATATATATATATATATATATATATATATATATATATGAAAGCTCTAAGCTCGAGCATACATGTATGTGTGTGTGTGTGTGTATATATATATCATGCACAACAATGCCGAAGTCGACGGCCCGCTCCAACAGAATATAAATTGTGCACTGCCGAGGGTCGAACGAACCATACCATAGACGCATCTATTTCATCGTGGCGATCGGCCCGATCCACAAATATCAGTTAAAACATCAAAAATGCACACGAAGGCATCATTTATACACAAGGAAATCCTTACAAGGTTCAACAATATTCATATGATCAGTTTGCGTTCTTCTCTAGTCTCTTAACATATCATAAAAGATCACTTCGATAATTCAAATAATAGATTTCTCCGTTAAGCATGATGTGGGTCATAAACTACCAAACATTTAATATTATAGTAGTTACGCACGGACTCCCGTCGTCTAGTACGTACGTAGCCCACGTGTTTAGTAGCAATTTATCATTTATTAATCCTAAAGGGACCATTCCCCCTCACGAGGTTTGAAAGGAGACTTGCCTCACTCCAAAGCGCACTTCCAATATCAAGAACAAGCTCAAAGCCTCAAAGCGAAGCCAAAAGCGCACGAATTAGTTAAACAAATAGGAATTAGTCAATAAGGGCTTACAAGGTTTAATACTAACTATTTAAGTGATTTCCCAACCTTTCCCATAAATTTCCTAAATTCCATCCCCGGGCCCACGTGCCTGGATTCCAAGATTTTCCGAAGAAAACTATTCTCTATAACCTAAGGATCACTAATATGTAATTTCTAGTTCATTACATAGCTAATTATGTGGTTAAATTTTAATTTTATGAAAACCCTAGGTATGGCGATAACCCCTTGATTTTACTAATTTTTTAGTACTAAATCCACCCAATGTTCATGTACTTGAACTAAAAATGAGTGGAGATTACTTACCTTGGATAATATTTTGAAACCCCCTCTTTATTACCACCAAAATTGCCCAAGTATTGAGAAAGATGTGGAAGAAATGAGCTTGAGATCGTAATAAATAAAGCTCACTGCCAGCCCTTTCCGCCTCTGCGAGTGGATTTTCACTTCTGCAGAAATGGGCCGCTTATGCGGCTTTTCAAATTTTGGGCTTGTCATGACCCAAACCCGGTCATGATGGCACCCAGCCCTAAAGCTAGGTAAGCATGACCAACAGTCGCTTTGATTTAATCTTCAAGTCTCAAAACTGAGAATTTAAGAAAATAATAATCCAAGAATATTAATAATGTAATATGGATAAATACGAAAAACCGATAACGCACCCATAAGATCTAGGGTCACGAGCATAGAGCCTCTAACATAACTGATTAATAACAAAAGTATCTTAATAACAATATAAAAATCTGGGAGAGTATGTAATAATAATGAACTGAGAAAAAAAATAGTGAAGAGCAGCCAGGTCCTACGAACATCATGCAGCTACCTCAATGACTCTGGGAATATCTATTGAGACTACGAGTATCAGCTAGCCTCCGGTGTACATGAATTTGCACACAAGATGCAGAGAGTAGGGGTGAGTACTACCGACTCAGTGAATAATAAGAATAGAAAAATTTCTGAAAGCAAGAAATCCACGAAATAGCACAAGGCAAAACTATAACTAACAATCCTATTATTTAGCTACAAACTAATAACAAAACAGTATCACAATAGCAACCAAGTATCAGATAAAGATGCAATGCAATGCACATGAATACGTTGCGGCGTTCAGCCTGAGCCAACCATGTTTATTCAACGTCGACAGCGCTCACTGGGGGTGTGTATAGACTCCGAAGGGGCTCCTTCAGCCCAAGCGCAATATCATATATATATATATATATATATATATATATATATATATATAACACCGTTGCGGCGCGCAGCCTGAGCCAACCTCAGTCCATAGTATGAACGTAAGCCACATAACATATTCAATCTGATTTTTGCGAGTTTCCAATTATTAAGGCGAATATAATTTAATTAGTCAATTTCAGAAATAAGGTGACTTAGCATCTAATGACAGTGATTAAGCACATGACTGAGATCAATAATTATGCAAATTATATTATCACACAGATATTCAACCTAGATGGATACTACAGATCGGCACCCAGCCCCAAACATGGCATTAAGCCCAATTTCAACAACACAATGTGCGTATCAGATGCCAATATTTCATAGTCAGCTCTCGGGATGGACCAAGTCACAATCCCCAATTATTTACAACCCCGCACCTGCCATGGGGTGAGAGTCACGCCATAACGTAGAGTCACGATGTGATAAACCGGGGTTTCAAACCCTCGGGCCATCATCAATAAAAACTACTCACCTTTAACCGGTCGTAGACTGGTCTGCAATGACTTTTCCCTTCGAATCTCCCTCGACGAGCATCAAATCTATTCAAAACCACAACGAATACGTTATTATAGGCTAAACAAACATAACCCAATTGAAATTATTCGAAAAACATTAAAAATCACGAAGTTGGTGAAACCCGAGCCCCGATCCCACTTCTTGAAAAATTCTGAAAGTTAGATCTTTGGATTCCTCGTCTTGCTACGAGTCCGTACATATAAAGTTCACCAAAAACGGAGTCCATTTGACCCTTCAAATCCCCAAAATTTTGTTTTAAAAACTAAGACCTAGTTCTTCACACTTTCTTCACAATTTCATGGAATTAGGGGTTGATTCTTCCTAAAAATGGCGTTTCTAAGTAAAGAGACTTACCTCCAATCGATATCCACACTTCAAATAGCTCAAATAGCTCCATTGGTTGCTTAACAATGGAGTAAAATATGTTTAAGTCGCGGATGAAATAACCCTTAAAACATTCTGCCTGCCCAGTGATTTAATCTATGCAATCCCATCCCTACTCTTGCGATCGCATAGACCAAAATTTCGTCCCTTCCAATTTCCTCTACGCGATCGCATAACAAGCCTTGCGATCGCGTACAATAGATCCCCTCTACTACATGATCGCACTGATCAAAGTCCTCTACCTATGCGATCGCATCTCCCTTTACGCAATCGCATAGACCAATTTCTGAGTCCCTCTTTCTTCCTCTATGCAATAGCAACATTTCTCAAGCGATCGCATAGAACAAAAACCTGCTGCAAATTTCTTCTGCACTTTTTAACTTCAAAAATTTTCGTTAGCCATCAGAAATCACCCCGAGGCCCTCGGGACCTCAACCAAGAGTACAGATATGTTCCATTACTTCATTCAAACTTGCTCGAGCAATAACATCACTATCATAAACATAGAAATCATTAAATTTCCATAGATTCAAGCCTAAGTTAAACTAAGACTTCCGAAAGTTGTATTTGATCCAAAACCAGACCTAAACACCTCCGAATGACCTGAAAATTTGCACAGAAATCCAAAATCACCTAACGGAGCTGCTGCAACTGTAGAATTTCAATCCGACCCTTGGATCAAAATCTCACCTATCAACCGGACTTTGCCAAACTTCCAACTTAGACAATTCAAGCCTAATTCTACACCAACCCCCAAATTCAGTTCTGATTTCACTCCTAAGTCACAAATCTCCATCCAAAACTAGTCGAATCATCGGAAATGCATTCCGAGCCCTCTAACTCATAAGCCAATGTTCGGTTGACTTTTCCAAACCAACTTTCTATTAAAGAGACTAATTATCTCATTTCTATCCAAACTGCATCCGCATTACTTCAAACTCTCAAAATACATATATTGAAATATATAACATAAAACGGGGAAAACTGGGCGGTAATTCACGGGACGACGGGTCAGGTCGTTACATCCTCCCCAACTTAAACAAACGCTCGTCCTCAAACGGGTCAAGAAACATACCTAGAGTATCAAACAAGTGAGGATATTTGCTGCGCATCTCCTGCTTGGTCTCCCAAGTGGCTTCCTCCACGGGTCGACCTCTCCGATACTCCTTCACCGAGGCTATGTCCTTAGATCTCAGCTTTCGATTATGGCGACCCAAAATGGCCACCGGCTCCACATAATAGGTCAAGTCTTCATCTAACTAGATCGTGCTGAAGTCTAACACATGAGATGGGTCCCCAACATACTTCCAGAGCATAGAAACATGAAACACCAGGCGAACTCCTGATAAGCTAGGTGGTAAGGCAAGCATATAGGCCACCTCCCCAATCCTCCTAAGTATTTCAAAAGGCCCAATGAACCTTGGACTCAGCTTTACTTTCTTTCCAAACCTCATAAAGCCCTTCATAGGCAAGACCTTCAACAAGACCTCCTCGCCCACGGCATAAGATACATCTCGAACCTTCCAGTCCGCATCATTCTTCTAACGCGACTGAGTTGTACGAAGTCCCTCCTGGATTACTTTCACCTTCTCTAAGGCATCCTGAACTAACTCTATCCCCAATAACCTAGCCTCGCCGAGCTCAAACCAACCAACCGGAGATCTACACAATCTCCCATATAATGCCTCATACGATCTGAATGCTTGATGGACAACGTTATTATATGCAAACTCCACTAGTGGCAAGACTTCAGTCCAAGAACCTCCAAAATCAATAGCACAGGCACGCAACATGTCCTCCAATATTTGCATAGTACTCTCGGACTGTCCGTCCGTTTGTGGATGAAATGTTGTGCTTAACTGTACCTATGTGCCCAACTCCCGATGAGAAGTCCTCCAGAACTGGGAATTAAACATTGTACCCTTATCTGATACAATGGAAACCGGGACTGCATGCAATTCTACAATCTCCCGAATGAAAATCTCTGCTAACTTTTCCGCCGAATAGGTAGTACATACTGGAATGAAGTGTGCAGACTTGGTGAGCCTATCCACAATCACCCAAACCAAATCAAACTTCTTCGAGGTACAAGGGAGACCAGTCACATCCATAGTGATATTCTCCAATTTCTGTTCTAGAATATCCATCCGCTGAAGTACCCCATCGGGTCTATGGTGCTCGTATTTGACTTGCTGACAGTTGAGACACCGAGCCACGTAATTCACAATATCCTTTTTCATTCTCCTCCACTAGTAATGCTGTCTCAAATCCTGGTACATCTTCGTGGCACCCAGATGAATCGAATACCGTGAGCTGTGAGCCTCCTCTAAAACCAACTATCGGAGACCATCCACATTGGGCTCGCAAATCCGGCCCTGCATCGGCAATACACCATCATCTCCAATGGTCACATCTCTGGCATCATCATGCTGGACCCTGTCCTTCAGGACAAGGAAACGCGGGTCATCATACTGCCGCTCTCTGATGCGGTCATACAAAGAAGATAGGGAAACCACACTCGCCAACATCCGACTAGGCTCAGGGATATCTAACCTCACCATCTGATTGGCTATGGCCTGAACATCAATCGCAAGGGGCCTCTCCCCAACTGGAATGTACGCCAGACTACCCATGCTGATAGCCTTCCGTCTCAAAGCATTGGTCACCAGATTGGCCTTCCTGGGATGATACAAAATGGTGATATCATAGTCTTTGAGTAACTCAAGCCACCTCCGCTGTATCAGATTAAGATCCTTCTGTTTAAACAAGTGCTGAAGACTGCGATGGTCTGTATATAGCTCACAAGATACACCACAAAGATAATGCCTCCAAATTTTTATTGCATGCACAGTTGAAGCTAACTCAAAGTCATGTACATGATAGTTCTTCTCATGGGGCTTTAGCTTACTAGAAGCATAGGCAATAACTCTACCCTCCTGCATCAACACAGAGTTGATCCAAACTCTCAAAGCATCACAAGACAGCGTGTAAGAGCCTGAAGCTGGTGGTAATATTAATACTGGAGCTGTGGTCAAAGACGACTTGAGCTTATGGAAGCTCTCCTCTAATTCATCTGACCACACAAATGGAGCATTCTTCTGAGTCAAATTCGTCAAAGGCGACGCAATAGAAGAAAAACCCTGAACGAATCTGTGGTAATAACTCGCCAAACCGAGGAAACTCCGAATCTTCAATAGTAGAGGAAAGTCTGGGCCAACTCTGCACCGCCTCAATTTTCTTTGGGTCAACCTAAATACCATCACTGGACACCAAGTGTCCCAGAAAAGTCACAATATTAAGCCAAATTTCACACTTAGAGAATTTTGCATATAGTTTCTCCTCTCTCAATCTCTGCAAGACCACCCTCAATTGTTGCGCGTGCTCCTCCTGGCTACGCAAATACACCAGAATATTATCAATGAACACGATCACAAACGAATACAGATAAGGTCGAGATACACTGTTCATCAAGTGCATGAACATGGTTGGGGCATTAGCCATCCCGAAAGACATCACTAGAAACTCGTAGTGCCCATATCTCGTCCTGAAAGCCGTCTTCATAATGTCTGAATCCTTATTCTTCAATTGGTGATAGCCTGATCAAAGGTCAATCTTAGAGAATACCCTTGCTCCCTGGAGCTGATCAAATAAATCCTCAATACGGGGTAGTGGGTACTTGTTCTTCACTGTCACCTTATTCAACTGCCTGGAGTCAATGCACATTCTCATTGTGCCATCCCTCTTCTTTACAAATAATACCGGTGCCCCCCAAGGTGACACACTTGGGCGAATGAACCCTTTATCGAGGAGTTTTTGAAGCTGTTCTTTCAACTCCTTTAGTTCTGCTGGTGCCATATGATAGGGAGGAATAGAGATGGGATGCGTGCCCGACACATATCAATACCGATTTCAATGTCTCTATCAGGCGCCATACCTGGCAAGTCTGCTGGAAACACGTTAAGAAAATCCCTAACAATGGGAACCGAGTCAAGGCTAGGAGCCTCTTCTTCCACATCTCTCACAAAACTTAAATATGATAAACACCCCTTCGCAACCATCTGTTGGCCTTTTAGGAAAGACATTACCCTGCTAGGTACGTAATCAGTCACACCTCGCCACTCGATCCTCGGAATACCCCGAATAGCTAGTGTAACTGTCTTAGCATGACAGTCCAGAATAGCATGGTACGGAGATAACCAATCCATACACAGAATTACATTGAAATCCACCATGCCCAATAATAATAAATCAACACGGTCTCCAGACCCCCAATAGTCACAAGACAGGATCGATAGACATGATCCACAATAGAAGTATCACCCACCGGGGTAGATACATGCACGGGAAAGGCGAGACAACAACGGGTCGTACCCAAATGATGAGCAAAATAGGAGGATACATAGGAATAGGTGGATCCTGGATCAAATAAAACAGAAGCATTCACGTGGCAGAATAAGATAATACATGTGATAACTGCATCCGAGGCAATAGCGTCCCTCTGATCTGGAAGGGCATAGAAACAAACCTGGTCACCGCCGGTACGGTCCTCACCCCTGGGGCGACCTCTGGCTTCCTGGCCTCCACCGTTAGCTGTCTGAGTGGGAGCTGGAGAAACCTATGCAGAAAACAAGGGCTGATCCCTCTGCTGAGACTGCCTACTGCGGGGCCGAGGGCATTGCCTCTTCATGTGATCCAACTCATCGAAATCATAGCAACGAACTGAAGTCAGAGAAGGGGACTGATGGGAACCCCTCGCTACAGACGAACTCTGAGCTGAAGGAACAGGAGTAGAGCTCAGAGCTGCAAGGGCACTCAATGCAGGCTAACTCTACTGATGACCCTGATGGCCTCGGTCTGAAGAGGCTCCACTGCACTCTGTATGTTTGGACTGAGGAGGCCTGAAGGAACGACCTCTACCCTGCGGAAAATGGCACCTAGATGGAGCGCCGGTGAAATTACCTAAACTCCAAGGCCTTTTGGCCTTGTCACACATCTCCCGACGGCGATCTGTCTCAATCAGTCGAGCCGCATCAACAATCTCCTCAAATGTAGCTGTTGTAGCCCTCTCTCTAGTCATCAATATACGTATCATATAGTTGAGGCCATCAATAAACCTCTTGATCCTCTCTTTATTTGTCAGGATCATCCGCATAGCATGCCCAGCCAACTGTGTAAACTGCAGCTCATACTAAGTCACTGACATATCTCCCTGAGTCAACCACTCGAACTGGTGATGCAGCTCCTCCCTATGAGACTGGGGCACATACTTCTCCGAAAATACCGTGGAGAACTGCTGCCAAGTGAGGGGAGCTGCCCCAATAGGCCTACGCCCCTCGAACTGTTCCCACCAAGTAAATGCAGCTCCTGTGAACTGGAAGGTGGTAAAATCCACTCCATTAGACTCCAGAATACCCACAGTATGAAGCATCCGCTGGCATTTATCTAGAAAACCCTGGGCATCCTCGCCCTCAGTACCACTAATGTTAGAGGCTGGAGCCTACCGAACCTCTCCAACCGCCGCTGCTCGTCATCTGGCATAACAGAAACCACATGAGCTTGGGCAGGCGCGACAGGCGCAACTCGAGAAACTGGTTGAACTGGTGCAATCGGAGCAACTGGCTGAACTGGCGGAACTCGAGCTACCGCAGGTGTCTGTAGGCCCTGATCAACTTGCTCGGGAGTGCGAGCATCGGGGGTCTGATGGCCACCCCCGGTCTAAGAAGTAGTCGCTGCAATAATGGCTGAAACCGCCTGAGCCAGGCCAGTGCAGATGGACAAAATCTAAGCCAAAGCCTCCTAAGGACCAGGAATCACGATGGGCACTACCGGTGCATGAATAGGTGTTGCTGGAGCATCAACAGCTGGAGGCTGATCCTGGACTTGAGCAGTTGGCGGGTCTGCAGGTGCTGCCCCTGCCAGTCCGCCTCGTCCAGTACCGCGAACGCGTTCACGGCCTCTAGCGGATGGTACTGGTGGTCGTCCTCCATGTCCACTAGCATGGGTTCTCGCCATCTGCAAGAGAATTGAATACAAAGATTTAGTTTTTCACATTAACAAACTGCACGATATGAATTTCAAGAAAGTGAAGTGTTTCCTAATAGTTCTGTAACCTCCTGCTTATAAGTGTGGTTCCCGACACGCCCATAAACAAGACTCTACTAAACCAGATCATGACTCGTGAGGCCTAGTAATTCATATTCAGCTCCAGGGATGGACCAAGTCATAATCCCCAATCATTTACAACCCCGCACCAACCATCGGGTGCGAGTCACGCTCTAATATAGCGTCAGTATGTGATAAACTGGGGTTTCAAACCCTCAGGCCATCATCTACACAAGCTACTCACCTTTAACCAGTCGTAGACTGGCCTGAAATGCCTTTTCCCTTAGAATCTTCCTCTACGAGCGTTGAATCTATTCAAAACCACAACGAATACGTAATTATAGGCTAAATAAACATAACCCAATTGAAATTATTCGAAAATCGTTAAAAATCACGAAGTTGGTAAAACCCGAGCCCCGGCCCACTTCTCAAAAAATTATAAAAGTTACATCTTTAGATTCCTCATCTCGCTACGAGTCCATACATATAAAGTTCACAAAAAAATGGAGTCCGTTTGACCCTTCAAATCCCTAAAATTCGTTTTTAAAAACTAAGACCTAGTTCTTCACACTTTCTACACAATTTCATGGAACTAGGTGTTGATTCTTCCTAAAAATAGCGTTTTTAAGTCAAGACACTTACCTGCAATCGATACCCGCCGAGATCACACTTCAAATCGCTCAAATAGCTCCTTTGGTTGCTTAACAATGGAGGAAAACATGTTTAAGTTGCGGATGAAATAACCCTTAATATATTCTGTGCGCCCAGTGATTTACTCTATGCCATCGCACCCTTACTCCTGCAATCGCATAGACCAAAAATGCGGCCCTCCAATTTTCCTCTTACGCCATCTCGTAGCATCCCTTGCGACCGAATACAACTGATCCCCTCAGCTACGTGATTGCATTCTCCCCCCTACGCGATCGCACTGATCAAGGTCCTCTACTTATGCGATCGCATCTCCCTTTATGCGATCGCATTGACCAGTTTCTGATCCCCCTTTCTTCCTCTATGCAATTGCATAGAACAAAAGCCTGCTGCAAATTTCTGCTGCACTTTTAAACTTCAAAAATTCCCGTTAGCCATCCGAATTCACCCCGAGGCCCTCGGGACCTCAACCAAGAGTATAGATATGTTCCATTACTTCATTCAAACTTGCTCGAGCCATAAAATCACTATCATAGACATAAAATTTATTAATTTCCACGAATTCAAGCCTAAGTTAAACTAAGACTTCCGAAACTTGCATTTGATCCAAAACCCAACCTAAAGACCTCCGAATGACCTAAAAATTTGCACACATATCCAAAATTACCTAACGGAGCTACTGCAACTGTTAGAATTCCATCACGAACCCCGGATCAAAATCTCACCTATCAACCGGACTTGACCAAACTTCCAACTTAGTCAATTCAAGCCTAATTCTACACCGGACCTCCAAATTAGTTCTGATTTCACTCCTAGTCACAAATCACCATCCGAAACTAGTCGAATAATCGAAAATCCATTCCGAGCCTCTAACTCATAAGTCAATGTTTGGTTGACTTTTCCAAACTAACTTTCAATTAAAGAGACTAATTGTCTTATTTCTATCCAAACTGCATCCGAATTACTTCAAACTCTCAAAATACATATATTGAAATATATAACAGCATATAATGAGGAAAACAGGGCAGTAATTCACGGGACAACGGGTCAGGTCGTTACAGGGATGGATAGCTTCTGGGGTCTGGGGACGTATAGGCGGAACCGCTTCTGCGGTCCCTAGGCAACTTCTGCTGTTTTTCCTTAGCCTGCCCTACTTCGCTTCTGCGATCAATTGACCGATTGTGCGGTCTAGAAACCGCAGAAGTGGTTATGACAGAAGTAGCAAAACTTGGTTTTTTTCTAAGTTTTCAACTTCACTCGAGCCTAGACCATTTGACGCTCGGGGCTCCCGAGCCCCGCGCGAACATACCGACAAGTCTCAAATTGCAAGGTGAACCCAGTCGAACCCTCGAAACATCCAAAAAAATGCTAAATCAAGGAATCGAACCCTAAAACCAATTGAATCAACTTAATGAACTTCAAGTTCTTAATTTTCTTTCAACGGGTCAAAACGCCCTTAAACTACTCGGATTGACATAAAATTTTACGGGTTGGTCTTAATTGATATTTCGTGCTTGACCAAGTACCTAGGTTTTTAATGAATACTTAGATTCTTTTATTCTGTAAAACTTCTATGATTCCGAGCATATGCCCAGGTCTCATATTTTTCCACGGACCTTCGGAGACATTCAATTCATGAATCTTGGTCCGTTTCCCAAGAAAGTTCACCGAAGTTAAATTTGGCCTTTCAAGAAATCCTTATGAGAATAATTAATTTTAATTTCACTTAAAACTCTCCTATTTCCGAACTAATTGCCCCCGCAAGTCGTAATTTAGCTAAGGAAAACGTGAAAAGTTTTATTTAAGGGAACAGAGTTTTAAACAGTAAAACGACCAGTATGGTCGTTACATAATTCACATAAGTCAGAATACACTAAATGTAATAAATCTGTAAATCTTTCAACTTTACGAAATGTTTTCTTAGTTATTTTGCTTGTAAACACATTTCACACTTGCTTCCATGTTCAGTTTTACAAGAGATATAACCATTTTTAACCTATAATTTATAGAACCAAAATTTAAATGGCCTAATCTAGCATGCCATAAATAGAAATCATACACAATGGTATAAGCAGAAGCATAATTTATTGCATTAACACTTAATTTGAATATGCTATCACAATGATACCCTTTTCCTACAAACAGACCACTCTTAGACACAATTACATGATCAGGCTCAGTTACAATTTTGAAACCTCTCTTAGAAAGTAAAATAACAAAAATCAAGTTCTTCATAATTTCAGGAACATTGAACACGTTTAGTAGAGTCAGCTTCTACCCAGATGTAAAGTTGATTTCAACTGTTCTTTTTCCTGCAACTTCGGCTGTAACATGGTTGCCCATTAGCACCTTTTCAGAATCTTTAACTTCCGAATAGGTCTTGAACATATTCTTCTCGTGACAGACATGAATTGTTGCACCAGAATAAAACTACCAATCTTGATTCTTTGTGGTTGTTACAACCATATTAACCATCTCATTTGGTATAGCGGAAATCATAGCCACTAACCCTTGTGAAGAACTTTCTACTATGTTTACCTTCTTATAATTTCTTGAGTTTCCAGATTTTCAAATATTTCCTGAATGAAAATTTATTTCTGCTTTCTTAAACCTGGAGTCTCGAATCTTATGACCTTTCTTTCCACAATGATAGCAACTCATATTCTTTCTCTTCTTAATAAGAGACTTCTTTGAAATATTCAAATTTTTATTTTTGTTTTCTGACTTATTCTAACTAACAGTATTAACTGTACAACTAGAGGCATGAACAATTTCATCACGAGCACGAGTCTCACTTTCAATTTGAAGATGAGTTCGAAATTATTCTATTGTTAATTTGTTAGTAGAATATAGGATTTTCTTTCTGTAATTATTCTGGGAAGAAGGCAATTTCGAGACTGCAACGTTGTCTAGATTTCCCTTGGAGATTTTAAATTGGAGTAAAAATCTTACAATCAATCAATCAAAGTATTTAGAATATGATCTCAACATAGCAGTTCATCTTCTTCACGTTTCTTCCTCTCTGCTTTGATCGCATCAGTATCCTTCGGGGTTGGTTCTCGTAGTGTAGCAAAAAATGGATCAAGGACATAAAAGATTACCATCAAAGTTATCCAAATTGATTAAGTCTTTCGGATTCTCAACAGTAGCCAATAACTTCTGCATAATAGAAATAACTCTTGAAAATTATTAGAAAATATAGGTAAGTAATCAGAGAATTAAAGGCTTTGAGGCGTGAAGATCACTATATTTCAAGAGTTATGCCGATATATACTTTAGGGATTACAAGCAATTCTCTCTCGGGATACAACAAAGCCAGAAACATATGTGCAGATTGAATGCCCTACTTCTGGGTTGTCCTACGCATTTATAGAAAAGAAAATAAGACTTTTATAAAGAGCCGCATCTTTTCACGAATAACCACAACTCCTTTTGTTAATTTAAATTTAAATTTAAGTTTTAAATAACAAAAAGTATGTTCAACTAAATACGATAATAAAATCTTTATTTAATGTTTCAACCCGGCCCGCGCCCAAGCCCCAAGTCCAAGTACAAGTTATATATGTATGTATATATATATATATATATATATATATATATATATATATATATATATATATATATATATATATATATATATAAATATATATTTATTGAACTTAATGGGCCAAACTTTGTAAAGCCAATCAAATGGCTTTATGCCACCGGTGTGGGACTCCACTCCTACATATACAAACTATTCCAACAAAAACAAAAGCTAACATGGAAAAAACATCTCAGCAATAGAATCCTCTTCTTGATCAAAAGTTAATATGACTTTGATCCTCCTTATTTAATGGTTAGAATCAAATAATATACTATTAATTAACAATAAGTATTCCCTATCATGAATTTCCTTAATATAAGAACTTGAATCGAGACATTTAATTAAGGATGAGCGGATCCATCTATGGTGGTTCACCCCATCCTTGATTCACCACTATATCTGCTCATATTTATTCAATTTTAATATTTCTTTTTTGTAAGGTTTGTATACACATTTCCTTCCCTAGATACCATGTGCAGGATTTTACTGGATGGTAGTTATTATTGTTGTTTTGATATATCTTTTGTAGGATTTGACATAGTTTTACAACTTCAAAGAATACCTCGAGTACATAAATATTAATTTTATCTTACAATAGGTTTATCTACAATCAACAACAATAATAACAGGTGGCAATATTTTAAGAAGACCATGTTAAGTAGCAAACTTGATTAGCCATTTTTTTGCCATGCACTATAAATTTACATGTAATTGTTTTTGGTAACTAACTTCTTTGTATTAATCACCAAAAGGTATTTACATAGCATAGAAAAGCTAACACAACTTGCTAATCTTTTGCTTACTCATTATACTACTGTTCCTAGAAACACAAACTATACACATATTATTTGTTCCTAGAAGTGACTCTAGCATTAACTATATATGCTATATCTTTTAAAATTTGCTCCTCACTTCTGCTCTTCTTCTCAAATACTCTTCTAATTTTTCAAGCCATACATGATAAACAACTTCTGCATACATCATTTTGAATATCATCGCATAAGTAGATTTCCCTTTTGCATGTCTTATGGTCCATTGAAGGAACTGATGCCAGTTGCCATTTTCCAACTTTGGTCTTCCAATTCATCTGCACATCCATTCCCACACTTGTGTTGCATAATCACAATGCCAGAAAAGGTGATCTCTTGTTTCCTTCTCTTTTACCACAGCACACACTCAAGTTCTACATTTATTCCAGCTAGCTAATATATCACATGTCATTAATCTGTCCTGGATCATCAGCTATATGATGAATTTTGCTTTTGGCCTTGCTACATTTTTAAACACTAATGTCTTCCATTTCATTAATCTGTAATCTCCCATTAGGTGCAAGTATATTTGTCTGATCATGTTTTTTTCCACTTTGTGATAATTGCACCTCTTCAAGTAAACTATATGACTCAATAACTTTCCCTACCATTAAGCATGCTTGTTGAGGAACATTTATTGTCTTTAGTTGTTGATTCTTGACATAGTAAGCATGTATCCATCTGGTCCATAACTTGTCATGCTTATGTGCTAAATCTCAGCATGTCTTTGCAGTAGCAACCTTGTTCCACAACTTCAGATTTATTATGTTGGGTTCACCACCTACCTTTGGTAAGCATACTCTATCCCATGCTATCAGAGCCTTTTTTGTAATCTCATTTGTCCCATACCAAACATATGATCTGCACATCCTCTCTACCTCTTTAATCACCTAAGCTGATAGGAAAAATATCTGTGCCCAGAATACTTGTACCCCAAATAGAACACTCTGAACTAGTTGCACTCTGCCTGCATATTAATGTGTTTTAATTGTCGAAGAAGTAATTTTTTTAGTTATTTTCTCAATCAGTAGTTTCCATTGCATTAGGCTCAGCTTCTTTGTAGATAAGGAACTCCTAAATATTTGAATGGGAGTTCTCCACTTGTAAGACCTAAGCACTACAGAATTTGATAGTTGTTTTTCTCATGTACTCCTCCAAAATATGCTTTACTCTTGCTTATATTAGCTTGCAACCCTGAGGCTTCAGCAAATTATTTGAACTTCTTTTGCATTGATTATACATATTTCAAATCATCTCTAGCAAACGGTAGAAGATCATATGCAAAACTTAGTGAGTGATCCAAGATTTGCACACCTTGGATGGTATTTGAGCTCTTTCTCCTCTATGAGACTAGCTAGGTTCCTTCTTAGATATTCCATAGCAATAGCAAACAGGAACGGTGACATGGGATCACCTTGCCTACGGACTTTTGCAGCATTGAAAGGTCTCGTAGGCTCACCATTAACTACAATATAGTAGTTAATTTTCTGCACACATTCCATAGCCCATCCTATAAATAATTGTGGAAATTCTAGCTCCTCCATTACTTGTTTCATAAAGCTCCACTCCACAAAATCATAGGCTTTTTGAAGGTCTATCTTGATCATAATTCTAGGAGACATATTATTCATGGTGTATGTCTTCACTAGTTCATGGGCCAATATTACATTGTCAGTAATCTTCCTTCCTGGAAAGAATTCTGCTTAAGCTTCATTTATTACTGTACGAATCACTTTTTGGATCCTAGCTGCCATAATCTTTGAGATCAGCTTGTAGAGACTACTGCAGCATGCAATTGGTCTGAATTCTCTCACTCTTTTAGGCTTGAAAACCCTGGGCACTATTGTTATAGCTGTACAATTTATTGTTCTATACATCTTCCCCTCTTAAAGAACTCCAGAACAGCTTGTATGACTTCATCTCTAACAATATGCCAAGATTTCTTGAAAAAGAAAGCATTGTGACTATCTACTCCAGGTGCTTTTTCATCACCAATAGAGCATAGGCCATCATATATCTCCTCACCAGTTACATCTCTACACAATTCTATTCTTTCTTGTTTACTGAGTTTGGTTCCTCTGTTCATAATCTCCTTGTATATACTAGGAAGCATATTAGCTGCATTTCCCATCAAATACTTGTAGAAATCTACAATCTCCTTTTGAATGCTCTCCGCATCAGTTAATCTGCTCCCATTTGTAGCTTGTAATTTAGTAATTTATTTTCTCTGGGACCTTTCTGTCATCACTGCATGAAAGCATTTAGTGCTAAAGTCTCCCACGTGTATCCACTTTGCCCTAGCTTTCTGTCTTAAGGCCCCTTCTTCTATCATACTCCATTTTTCCAGATTCATCATTAGTTCCTTCTCTTTCAATAATATTTCTACATTATTGTCAGTGTTTGTATCTTGCTGTACTTTCTCAAGCTCAATTATGCTCACTTTTATCTTCCTTTTAATAAACTTGAATTCCTCCACATTGAATAGTCATCATTTCAAGTATAAATAGTAATCATTTGGCTGCACAATAATCATCTCATCAGAAGTACTTTTCTACTTAGTCTTCTTTTCTTTCTCTCTTAGCTTCTTTTATTTCTAATTTTTCTTATAAATTCTTTGTCCTATTCTCTTTTTCAAACTTGTTGGAGTATTTTAGTACAAATATTTTAGCAATTCCAATATCCTCTAAATAAAATAGAGCTAAGCATGTTTAATCCTGGAGAAATATTTCACACTGGTGAAATAATTTCTTAGGACAGTGCCCAGTACGACTCAAGCTAATTCGTATATCTACTTACAAAGAATATTGAAACAGTATTATTGAAATTCTTGCTCTCATTTACTACACAACATACCACTATATTTTTACGAGTGTGATCTGGGGAAGATAGTAATAGGCAGATTTTACCTTTACCTTATAAAGATAGAGAGTTTGTTTCCGATAATTTATCTACGATGAACTAGCATATTTCTGAGAAGTTTTAGATGAGAAAGTACGTAATGCAACTTTTCAGAAGTGTAGACAATACAACAACAACAACAAAGATCCTAAAAGAACCAAAGTATAAAATCTTTAAAGGTATGATAAACTGCATATATCCAAAATGCAATAAGGTTACTTTAAAACATATAATGTCAAGTGCCAAATTTATGAATGTATATGATAGAAAAACTGCAAATTCAATTTGAACTTGCCCTAGGCAGGGGCGAATCTAATGTAATAGTTCCGAATTCATCTGAATTTAATATTTTCGACGCGAAACATAAATTTATGTATAAAAACTATATAGATTGTAATAAATAGCAGAAATAAGCCCCACAACTTTATAATTAAGAACCGTAAATATAGAACATGTAGAGTTCAAGTTCTGAATCTGCTTCTGCTCCAGCTATATCTAATTTGCCATTGGGAGAACCCTAGCCTTGATGTCCTCCACAGTTAATCCTTTCTCCAAATATTCAATGTTAGAAGGCTCAAAAGGTCCTTTTATTCTATCTACACATTTAATCACTGCCCTAGCTGGAATCACACTCTTTGATGGATCTGGACAAGTCCCATAACTCAAACAAGAAGAAAACCCTTTGAATATTAAAACTTCCACTTCTTCCTCATTCACAATAGCTTTCACAAGAAGAGCTTCATTTCTCACTGATTGACTATAAAACTCTAACATTGCTATTTCTTCATTATGTCCATATTCTTCATCATCTTCTTCGTCACTATTATCGTATATAACTCTCCTCCTTGCACGGCAAAATACAGATGCCAGAGGCCGTCCGACGTTCGATTTCCAAGCAGTGGTGGAGGAGGAAGAATGAAAGGTGACAGCAGTTTTAATTGAGTTGTTATTGTGGCTGTGAAAGTAAGGTAAAAGATATGGTAAGTTTTGTGAATTGCATGTTATTCTATGCTTCAACATGCTAGCCAAAGTATAACTTGTTTTTCTTCTTTCTTGTTATCCTTCTGCTGATGTTTTGTCCTTATTTTTTAGGTGTAACAATCCCAGGCATGCAAAGGGAACGAGTGGCTCTAACATAAGTTCTAGAGATAAAGTTTCTTATCTTATTGGGGTACCACTCAGAGTGTCTAACGTGAGGGTTGGGCCCATTTTAGATGGGTTCAATGGGTTGAGTTAATAAATGTGCGGGTTAAATGACTTATTTAAAAATTACTTGGGTTGAGATGTGTTGAGTCAAGATGGGCTAAAATTTAGGTCATAACCTAATCCGCCCAACTCTTACCAAACTTTAACTAATATGTATTATTTTCTTATAAATTGTATAATTACTAAATAAGACTTTTTTTTCTTTTATTATAGTCATAAATATCATATCAAATAAAAAAAATTATTTCTAAAATATTTTGGCAAAGTTACTCATGGATCAATTTGGGCTAAAAATCAGGCCAACTTTAAACGGATTGAGATGAGCTGAGTCAAGATAGTTGAGTTCAATAAATGGGTGGGTTAATAACCAGCACAACTTTAAGCGCGCGGATTGGATATATCATTTGAGCTTGGGCCAAATTTGATAGCCCTAGGTACCACCGTTGACTGCCAATTTGGGCAGACTTACTTGTATCATTGAAGGGTCATCGGAGCCATATACATGTGAATATCTTGAAAATGATAATATAAATAATTTGGTACCTTGAATACTGAAAGCGTTTAGAGGGCATCGGTAGAGCAGTTTGCTCAAATTTCCTTACCCAATCTACTGAGCTTGGAAAAAAAATAATGGTGCTTGTGTCGCGTTAAAATTTTAGGGCCGCCTTTGCTTCAAATGCATTTTCTTATGGATAATACGAGAAAAAATAGAGCAAAATATAGGAAGGATCATTTGCTTGGTTTAGCTTAATAATTATTTATATGATCTGTTTGAAATAATTTACTAGAACAAAACTTGATTATACCTTTATTTATATTTGCAGATGATAGCAGCCTTCAAATAATGCTTGGGTTTATTGAAATAATTTAATAGTATGAATTAATTCTCCAATATTTTTTGTTTTCGTTTCTTTGTTGATTATGGCTATCTTGTGATGGAATTGTTCACAAGTAAACACGACAATTTACGCTGTATTTTATCTAATGACTATAAGATAATTTTTCAATTATTGGTGGAAAATGTTAAAGATGAGGAAGAATGTCTACAAGTTAAATGTGATGGAGATGTTAGAATTTTCAGACAAACAAGCTAGAGGCGAAAGAACAGAATGATTTTTTTACTTTTAGCCCGTACTAAAAATTATTTATATTCAATAGTCGCAAAAAGTGTATAGAATTTATATAATTTTTGTATATAATATACAAAATGAACATATATATACAAAAAATATATAAAACATTTATACATTTTTCGGCTATCAAATATAAATAAGTTTTGATATAGGCTAAAAGTAATAATATCCCAATATTTATAGACCCATTTGGATTAGAAACTCCTGATGTTCTTTCACCTTCCTTCCTCCCGTGCTTCCACTTTTCAATATGAACAGACGTATTCTGGTTGAAGTCCTCTTTTTCAAACGATTTTTTTTCTTATTAATACCATATATAAAATCTTGTTATAAAAAATGTGCATAATTCCTATATTATCCGTCTAGTTCACATTGTTTTTATATTTTTTGTACCAATCATTAAAAGCTAATTAATAGCAGTTGTATCTTGTTGAAAATAAAATAAACTTGATTTTGTTATAATTATTTGGGCTTAAGAAATTATGAAAAATAAAGAGCCCAATTCCGGAACATTCTAGGCAACTCTAGATTCCGGAACGTTCTAGAGAACTCTAGTCCATTTGAGCTTGGAAATACTCTAGAATTCTCCACAGAATTCTAGCACATGTACCTAGCTAGAAAGTAATAGAACTCTCTAGACTCTCTAGAATTCTCCATAGAATTCTAGCACATGTACAAAGCTAGGAAGTGGTAGAACTCTCTAGACACTCTAGAGCTTGGCAAGCCTCCCCTATAAATATGGGATGGCATTTGGCATTTGTATAACACACACCACACAACATAATAAGCCAAAAAATTAAAAACAAGTTTGAGTAATAAAAGTTTCTCTTCTCCAAAATCTTTCTACTCTTCTAAAATTTCCTTAGCCTAAAAGTCTCCCTCCAAATATTAATAGCAATCCTCTTCCAACAAAGTGGTATCAGAGCCACAAGATTCTAACCAAAAAATTTCTAAAATCATGGCAAATGGTGTTGCATCCTTCCAAGTTCCTATGCTCAACAAGAGCAACTATGATAATTGGAGTATCAAGATGAAGGCTCTCCTAGGTGCACATGATGTTTGGGATATTGTAAAGAAAGGCTACAATGAGCCCCTAGATGAATCTACATTATCCCAAACTCAAAAGGATGGTGTGAAGGATTCAAGAAAGAGAGACGAGAAAGCTCTCTACCTCATCTACCAAGCATTGGATGATGATGGGTTCGAGAAGATCTCAAGTGCAACCACTGCTAAGGAAGCGTGGGAGAAACTCCAAACGTCTTGCAAAGGTGCCGAGCAAGTAAAGAAGGTACGTCTCCAAACATTAAGAGGAGAATTTGAGTCTTTACATATGAAAGAAGGGGAGTCCATTTCCGACTATTTTTCAAGAGTTTTGGTGGTTTCAAATCAAATGAAAAGAAATGGTGAAAAATTGGAAGATGTTAGAATTATTGAGAAGATACTCCGGTCATTAACTTCCAAATTTGAGAATATTGTCATAACAATTGAAGAAACTAAAAATTTGGAGGAGATGTCAATTGATCAACTAATGGGATCCTTACAAGCATATGAAGAAAAGCATAAGAAAAAATAAGATATAGTGGAGCAATTATTCAAGATGCAAATAAAAGATAAGGAAGAAAATATCGGAAATGGACGAGGTCAATATGGAAGAGGTCGTGGTCGTGGACGAGGTCGAGGACATGGACGTGGACGAGGAGGTTTCAACAACAATGAAGAAAGAAGAGAATACCTAAGTCGTGGGAGAGGCAACCAAGGTGCAAGGTACGATAAATCTCAAATCAAATGTTATTCTTGTCAAAAATATGGACACTATGCTTCACAATGTAGAGGGTCTCAAACCAAAGTCGAAGATACCGTCAACCTTGTGGAGGATAAGGGCCAAAAAGACGTGACCCTACTTCTAGCATACAAAGGAGAAGAAGGGAGACAAGACAACACTTGGTACCTTGACACCGGAGCGAGCAACCATATGTATGGAAAGAGGAGCATGTTTGTGGAGCTCGACGAATCGGTGAGTGGTAATGTTTCTTTTGGTGATGAATCCAAAATACCAGTGAAAGGCAAAGGTAACATCCTAATCCGCTTGAAGAATGGAAATCACCAATTTATCTCAAATGTCTACTATGTGCCCAACATGAAAAATAATATATTGAGTTTGGGGCAACTCTTAGAGAAGGGCTATGACATTCACATGAAAGATCATAGTCTTTCCATAAGAGATAATAAAAATAATTTAATCACTAAGGTGCCTATGTCCAAAAATAGAATGTTCTTGTTGAACATTCAAAATGATGTTGCAAAGTGTCTTATAGCTTGCTACAAAGATGTATCTTGGCTTTGGCATCTTTGATTTGGGCACTTGAATTTTGGAGGCTTGGAGCTACTATCCAAGAAGGACATGGTGCGAGGACTACCATCCATTAGACACCCCGATCAATTATGCGAAGGATGCCTACTCGGAAAGAAATTTCGGAAGAGTTTTCCAAAGGAGTCAAGCTCGAGAGCCCAAAAGCCATTGGAGCTCATACATACCGACATATGTGGTCCTATCAAGCCAAGCTCCCTCAGTAAAAGCAACTATTTCCTTCTATTTATTGATGATTTTTCTAGAAAGACATGGGTGTATTTCTTGAAGCAAAAATCGGAGGCATTTGAAGTATTCAAGAAATTCAAAGCGGCAGTGGAAAAAGAAAGTGGACTACACATAAAGGCCATGAGATCGGATCGTGGAGGCGAGTTCACTTCTAGAGAGTTCCAGAATTTTTGCGAGGAGCATGGAATAAGGCGTCCACTAACGGTACCAAGGTCCCCCCAACAAAATGGAGTGGCGGAAAGGAAGAACCGGACAATTCTAGACACGGCGCAGAGTATGCTAAAGAGCAAGAAGCTACCAAAGGAATTCTGGGCCGAAGCAGTAGCGTGTGCAGTCTACCTACTCAACCGATCACCAACAAGGAGCGTGTGGGGAAAGACACCACAAGAAGCTTGGAGTGGAAGGAAGCCAGGAATCTCCCATCTAAGAGTCTTTGGAAGCAAAGCATACGCACATGTACCTGACGAGACACGGAGCAAGCTCGATGACAAAAGTAAGGCGTTCATCTTTATCGGGTATGATTCCAACTCCAAAGGAAACAAATTATATAATCCAGATACTAACAAGCTTGTGATAAGTCGGGACGTGGAGTTTGATGAAGAAGGAGAATGGAATTTTTGTTCTCTCGAGGACTTTAGTTCCATTATTCCAACCGAAGAAGAAGAACAAAGATCTACAGCAGAGGATGCCCATCGAGAGCTAACTACTCCACCTACCTCGCCAACAGCAGTTCAAGATGACTCGCCACCATCGTTTCTGAATGAAAGGAGCGAGGAACGCGCAAGGAGTTTGGAAGACATTTATGAAGACACTGAAAGGTTAGAGGACCTAACTCTTCTTTGTCTATTTGCTGATTGTGAACCAGTTACCTTTGAAGAAGCCGTACAAAGTAAGAAATGGCGAGATGCAATGGATGAGGAGATCCAGTCCATCGAAAAGAACGACACCTGGGAGCTGACTTCACTTCCAAAAGGGCAAAAGGCGATCAACGTCAGGTGGGTGTACAAGGCAAAGAAAAACTGTAAGGGAGAAATCGAAAGATACAAGGTGAGGCTTGTTGCAAAAGGATACAGTCAAAGAGCCGGCATCGACTATGACGAGGTATTTGCCCCTGTAGCCCGTTTAGAAACTGTAAGACTAATCATTTCTATGGCAGCTCAAAATAAATGGAAGATACACCAAATGGATGTAAAGTCGGCGTTCTTGAATGGAGTCCTTGAGGAAGAAGTTTACATCCGACAACCTATAGGCTATGAGGTGAAGACGCAGGAAGACAAAGTCTTAAGATTGAAGAAGGCGTTATATGGACTAAAGCAAGCACCAAGGGCGTGGAACAGTAGGATCGACAAGTACTTGCAAGAAAATGACTTCGCCAAATGCCCACATGAGCATGCGCTCTATGCCAAGATGAAAGATGGAGATATCTTGATCGTTTGCTTGTACGTGGATGATTTAATCTTTGCAGGAAATAACCAAAGGATGATCGATGAGTTCAAACAAGCGATGGCTAAAGAGTTCGAGATGACCGACATTGGGCTTATGGCGTACTATCTTGGCATTGAAGTCAAACAACTTGAGGATGGAATTTTCATCTCACAGGAGGGCTATGCGAAGGAGATCCTAAAGAAGTTCAAGATGGACGATTGCAACCCAGTTAACACACCGGTGGAGTGCGGGATCAAGTTGTCGAAGCATGATGAAGCTGAGAAAGTGGACACGACGATGTTCAAGAGCTTAGTTGGAAGCTTACGATATTTGACTTGCACGAGACCCGACATTCTCTACGCCACCGGCCTCATAAGTCGCTACATAGAGAATCCAACTACTACACACTTGAAGGCTGCAAGAAGAATTCTCCGCTACCTCAAAGGTACAATCAACTTTGGCCTGTCTATTCAACTTCTAATGATTATAAGCTGGTTGGTTATAGCGATAGCGATTGGGCCGGAGACATTGATGATAGAAAAAGTACCACGGGCTTCGTGTTTTTCATGGGAGACACCGCCTTCACTTGGATGTCCAAGAAACAACCAATTGTCACTCTATCCACATGTGAAGCTGAGTACGTTGCCGCTACCTCCTGTGTATGTCATGCAATCTTGATGCGAAGTTTGCTAAAGGAGCTGGGATGGCCACAAGAAGATCCAACTACAATATGCGTGGATAATAAGTCGACTTTGGCATTGGCGAAAAATTCGGTGTTCCATGATCGAAGCAAGCATATTGACACACGCTATCACTACATAAGAGAGTGCATCACAAGAAAGGATGTACAAGTAGAGTACGTGAAGTCCAAAGACCAAGTTGCGGATATCTTCACCAAGCCACTCAAGCAAGAGGACTTCATCAAGTTAAGAAGTTTGCTTGGAATGACAAATCAAGTTTAAGGGGGGGGGGGGGTGTTGAAAATAAAATAAACTTGATTTTGTTATAATTATTTGGGCTTAAGAAATTATGAAAAATAAAGAGCCCAATTCCGGAACATTCTAGGCAACTCTAGATTCCGGAACGTTCTAGAGAACTCTAGTCCATTTGAGCTTGGAAATACTCTAGAATTCTCCATAGAATTCTAGCACATGTACCTAGCTAGAAAGTAATAGAACTCTCTAGACTCTCTAGAATTCTCCATAGAATTCTAGCACATGTACAAAGCTAGGAAGTGGTAGAACTCTCTAGACACTCTAGAGCTTGGCAAGCCTCCCCTATAAATATGGGATGGCATTTGGCATTTGTATAACACACACCACACAACATAATAAGCCAAAAAATTAAAAACAAGTTTGAGTAATAAAAGTTTCTCTTCTCCAAAATCTTTCTACTCTTCCAAAATTTCCTTAGCCTAAAAGTCTCCCTCCAAATATTAATAGCAATCCTCTTCCAACATATCTTTCTATTTTAGCGAGCTAAATTTCAGGAGCAGAATATTCTGAAATCTGAATAGATTTGGCGTGAATAAGATCATATCATATCACGGAAATCGCTCATCTTCAATTTATAATCAAATTCCATTTGTCGAAATCAAATATCGTTCCATTTATACAAATCAAACTATCATTCATCGAAATAAGAAGCTCAATTTAAAAATGTAGAAATCAGTTCTGCAAATCTCAGTTTGTCGACTTTTTTCCTGAATCTCCAATTAAAAAGTTCAAGTCAAATTGTAGAAATCGATACTGCGATTCTCTGTTATTCGTCTTTTTTGTGTTCTGAATCCAAAAAAATAAAAAAAGCAACAAAATATTGAACAATAACTCAACAACGAGAAGAAATCATGTCCAGAATCCCAATCATGCTACATTTTAATGAAAATTGGGATAGCTATGGCAGATTTAGAGATTTTCAAGTTGATGGCATTTTGCTCGATAGGTCGCAAGTTACAGTTTGTTGATTTCTACAATTGCAGAGCAATTAATGATTGATAATTCAGAAAAAATTATAGAAATCAAATACACAGTGAATGAGAATTGTCCTCCAATGGAGATTAGGAACAATATGGGGGTTAGCGTATATATGGAGATAAAAAAGGAAAATAGAACTTAGGATTGTATCTGTGACTCATAAGTGTACGAGATTTAAATATGGAATTAGCTATTACAAATGAGAACACAAGTGCAGGTTAGTTATGTTTCAAATTCTATTGAAGTCTGATTTTACAATAATATCTACAAAATAACTATATTTATCTACAAATAAACTATAAATTAATTTAATGATTGATAGAGCAATACTGTTTTCATGCTTATCAACAAAATTACCACAATTAAGCTACATTCCATGTTGAGAAAGAAAATGACTACAAAATTTTCTTTTCAGCTACAATTTATCTACAAAATTATTTTCATACAGGTTCATATAGAATAATACAGTTACTTCATATGCCACCCTCTCCCCTCATAGAGGAATATCAAAGTGAAATAATAACTGAAGGTACACAAAGTGTTATCGAAGAAGGACAAGTGTATCAAGACAAGAAAACAATTGCAACTGCAATTAGGCACTATTCTGTAATGCACAAGTTCCAATTTAGGGTTAAAAGATCTAGCCACAGAAAGTATGAAGATATTAATGCTGAAAAACCCATTATAAACAATATTTTTCTTGTGATATGTAGATGAAGAGTAGTTATATTGTATAGTGTGTTACTTTATGTTAAAACAGTTCTTTTGTTACATCTACAGTGATAACATGTATTATAAATGTATTTTTTATAGCTACTGGCTTATATGCGTTGCAGAAAACTACAATTGGCACTTCAAGGCAATATCAATTAATAATTCTGAAATGTTCAAGATCGGGAGTTTCAACCAACAACACACATGCACCTTAATGGACGATACATTCAAACAACACAAACGAATTGCAGTTGTAGTTGGTAGCATGGTTATGCAAAAGTATTGTGATCTTAAGACAGTTTAAACACCAAAGGACATACAAACTGATATGTTGTCACAACACGGAGTAAACCTAAGCTACATACAAGCATTGAGGGAAAAGAAAAAGGCTTTACACTTATTGAGAGGTCATCCGGCTGAATCCTACAATAAGCTACCAAAATATTTTTATATCCTTGAGAAGACGTATCCTGGTTCAGTTGTTAAATTGAAGAAGACAATATGAATGCTTCATATAAGCATTTGTTGCTCTTTGTGCATCAATAAGTGGTTGGAAATATTGTAGTCCAGTAGTAGTGATTGATTGGACATTCTTAAAGAAAGCCTACGGGGGGATTATGCTAACAGCAAGTACAATAGATGCAACAGGTAAATTGTAGTTATTTTATAGTTATTTTGTAATTAGTTTACAAAATGTAGATACATTGTAGATACTCTATAAATATATTGTAGTTTATATGTATTTATATTTTTATATGCATTTTTGAAACTGCCAGTTAAATATATTTTCAGTAATAATATAAGTACAATATTGACTTTCGCATATGCTATGGTTGATTGGAAAACGACACATCTTGGAAGTGGTGCTTGAGCAATTCAAGCAGGCATATGGTGAAAGACCTTCAATGTGTGTTGTTTCAGATAGAAATGAGAGTATTCTGATGGCAACATCAATTGTCTATCCCAGCGTGCCACACTACTCTTGCGTGTGGCATTTTGGAAAAATATAAGGGCAAAGTTCAAGAAGGGACATCTTGAGTTAAATGACTTGTACTTTGCTATAACAGAATTATACACTTTGGATGAATTTAATGAAAGGATGTCGAAAATTGAAGAGATAGACCCGCGTGTTTAATCATACCTCTATGATATTGGATATCATAGATTATCAAGAGTACATTCAATGGTGAATAGAACTTGGACTATGACATCAAACATTGTTGAGTCGTTGAATGTTGTAATAAAAGAGGTAAGAGAGCTGCCAATATTTGACCTATTAGAGTATATGAGGACACTTCTTGAACGTTAGACGACAGAGAAGCTATTGAAGGAAAATAGCACTTTCACATACCTTGGGTACAAATTCAACAAAGAATTGGAGAAAAACAGTATATTATCTAAAAAATAGGGATAGATATGTTTGTTTGGTGTAGAAAAATAATTATTTAATACACAATTTTCAAATTGTAGATTATTTGTAGATAAATTGTAGTTAATTTGTAGATTGTATATAATTTGTAGATATAATTGTAGATACGGTATAGATAAATGGTAGATAAACTATTTTATGATTGTAAATATTTTTATTTCTGTTTGTTATGAAATTTTAGGTGAGGGCATCAACAGATCATATCCATACTGTGATAGATGGTGTGAAGCGGTACATTGTGTGTCTTGAAAGCAAGAAATATAGTTGTGGCCAGTTCCAACTGGATGAACTTCCATGTCCGCATGCTTTGGCAGCTCTAAGGCACATGAATGAAACTTATGAAAACTATTGCTCTACGTATTACACCAGGGAGAGCCTGCTACATATATATGAAATACTAGTAAAAATAAATGGAATGTGCCACAACTATATCTGATGAAGTAGTAAAACTACTTATGGGAGAGAAAAAGCAGCCAGGAAGACCTCAAAAGGAAAGATACAAAGCATATGATGGAATAAAGTCAAAGAAGTACAAGGTGTCATGTGGCAACTGTTGAGGTGAAGGGCATAACAAAAGATCTTGCAAGAATGCACCGAAGAAGAAAATAAATATCATGTAGTTAGAATAGTATTTCAAAATAATTGTTAGTGTGTTCAAGTTAAAAATTTTTGTGTGTAATCGTTTAAGTTTTGAAAGATCATAATGCAGTTAACTTCAATTTGTTTATGTGATTGTTAATATGTTTTTTTGTATTGTGTCAATTATCTACCTCCATTTTTTTTATATTATGTACATAGTAGTTAATATTTATTATCAACAATATAACAACAATTTTAAAAAACTTAATGTAACTTCAACTGACAATTATATACATAAAGTAAATACAACTGGAGGTATTCCCTTAAAAATGTAGTTATTTTGTAGGCAGTTTATAAATTGTATATACATTGTAGAAATTTTATAGATATACAGTTTATTTGTATTTGTGATTTAATATGAATTTTTGAAGCTTCCAGTTAATTACTTTTTTACTAATAATGTAGGAACAATAATGTCTTGAACTAACAGTTATATAGAGAAAGTAAATACAACTATAGTTATTTCCTACAAATTATACACATATTGAACTATAAAATTATATACATTCTCAACAATCAGTGTCTCCAGATTGTAGAAAATTTGAAGTTTTTTTGTTGACAATTTGTATTCTAACAACATAATAACTTTCTTTTTAAGATAATGAAGAATAAGTGATGTAAATATTAGACAATTGGAGATAAACCCGCAAAGTTATTTTCAAGTGAACTACCAAACTGGGTAGAAATTAACAAAACAAATGGTCTGCTACAATAAAAATACAAAATAAATCTTTAGAAAGTGCATCTACTATATTTCTCCTACAAACTAGCATCAACTAAATTACATATATATGACACTACTTCTTCTTTCTCTGGATTCTTGTTCTCTCATTCAATGCAGGTGCACCCTTCTTCCTTGCTAGTCTTCTTGTAACCTCACTTTCACTAATTGACCCATCTTTATGCTTCTTTATAATATAGTCCCACAGGAGTGCTCCATAGCGTCTACGATGTTGGTAAATATCAGAAAGATCTTCTGAGGAAATCGATAAATCTCAAAGGCTAACATACTCCGCAATTGCAGTAATAAATACACCACAATCCCTGCAGAAACATAATTTTTTTTAAATATATATCAAATAATTAGAAATAAAATATAATTTAAATGCATATAAAGAGGGATTAGATCTTTTACAATGACCCTTATATTTGCTGAGGAATCTCTGCAACCATCCACTGAATGTCAAGAGGGTCGGTAACAAGTCTATCGATGTATGCCTTTGTATTCGTGAAGTCAATGTCATTACGCTTCCCATAGAAATCAGTGCATGGCAAATACAAACGGATAACAATAGAAAACTTTTGAACACAGGATTCAACAACCTTATTATTGTGTGAAGAGACCATGAAATCATACGCATAATGTTGCCTCTTTGCAATGTCGAAAACGACCAACACCCAATGGAATTTTTCTTTAATTGACGGGCATGATGACATAGTCAACTTCATCCCATGCAACATTGGCAGGTAGTATATACCCCAAAATGTATTCTGCAACAACACTTGGGGTGTAACAACAGAATACTTCTCTTTCGGAGGTAAATTTATGCACTTTTCGTAAATTTGTTCTATCTTAATCTTGAACACACATTCCGTTGTGGTAAACCTGATGTTGTTATTGAGGCCATATTTGCCTCTTTTCCTCAAGTAATACATTAAAATATTAATATACTGCACCAAAAAATAGTCGGCATATAAACAGCTACTCAACTTCAAATAACATACATGAATCTTACATTATAACTACTATTAACTACAAAACAGAAACAAAAACTCTACAATTATGTATAAAACTAGCTCTACAATTTAATTAAATTTGCCTACAGTAGAACTACAATTTAAGTACCTAATATAAAAATAACTACAATATACCTACAGTTACTGGGCAAACTGGCAACACAGCATCCACAATCATATCTATGTTATATTTATATTTTAGACTACAATTAATCTTGTAATGTTCTATATAAACTACAAAATAACTAAAATACACTACAAATAGTAAATAACAACAATAAAACTATTCTGTCCATAAAATACACATAGAATTTATACTATAAATAATCTTCAAATATAATACATAACATGAAACGTAAATATTAGTTACAATGCGTACAAGCAAGACATCATTTCCAACCATATCTACATCATATCTATAATTTATACTACAATTTATCTTCATATATTATCTACAAAATGGAAGGCAAAATTTATACAAATCATATCTTGAGCATAGACACATTGATACTTACCGAGCTATTGATGACTTTTCCGGAGTGAGCCAGCAAAAAGAACCATTCTTTCTTATCAACTTTTTTCACTCCAAGGTCTAACCAAGGCTTAATTTGGTTATCCTTTATGAAAAATGGAGCCTTCCTCCTATAGCAACAAATAAATAAAAAACAAAAATTGTAAATTGACTTCGATATGTAAAAGATAAATGCTAAAATGAGAGTGTAAAATTATGCATTTATACCTCTTTGAACCTTTATCTCTAGACTGGTATAACCACTTGTTGAAGTTTTCTCAAACATCTGGATCTATATTTTCACCAATAGCAGTAGTAAAAGGGTGCTTGAGGTAGAAATTTTAGGTCCAACCAAGCTGCTGCCCCCAGAACTGTTTAGAGGGGTAAATGGAGATCGGGCATGCTTTTCCGGATGCCTTGTTCTCCCCGGATGCATAGGTGTTGCATCATCTTGTATGGGCTCGCCAAACATAACCAATTGGGATAAGTTATCGAGCAACTCAAAATCATCTAGTGTGACTTCATTCTTCTCAACTCCTGATCCTTCCGAATCACCTACGTCAACATACTATGCATCTGCACCTTCATTTTCATGTTCCTCAATGACCTGTTCTAACTGCCTTGCTACTGTCACTCAATGAATTAGGGACTGTGAAATGATATCTTCCGTATCTGTAACACAATTAATATCAATTTTGAGAAGAATATTAAAATTTATAAACAACAAAAAATTATGCCTGAGTGACAGTATGATATCTGTTTTGTCTTCATCAGTTGCAACTTGAAAATGTGTATATAAATCACCATGTTCTGGAAGAGTTTCTTGATCAACTGCAACTTCAACATGTCCTGGAAGATTTTCTTGACCAACTGCACCTTCAACAGGTTCTGGAAGATTTTCTTGACCAACTACACCTTCAATATGTTCTGTTTAGAATGGTAAATAATACCGGATAATGGTGTTTTGAAGGGTGCAGTACATGTGTATGAAAATTGTAGATATTTTATGGATAATTGTAGATATATTAATTACAAATTATAGATTTTTTGTAGGTAATTTGTAGATACCTGTTTTGCTAGTGCTTTCCTGCACTTGCTCCCCAATATTGAACTAAAAATGTCGATTGTTCAAGTCTTTTTGTTGGTCATTATTTTTTGTTGAACTGCTAGCAAACTATTTTTTATGTTAATTGGAATATGTTTTTTCACTGTCAAAATTTTTTTTCTATAAAAATAAAAATCATATCTTATCTTTGCATCATCTTGCAAATTTCTAATGTTTATCATTTCCAAATAGACTGCGCAGAATCATTTACAAACACTCAAAGGCTATCGAGTTCGTAAAAAACAGCTTTCCTAAAATCTTCAAGCTTTCATCAACCTACAATTTACCATATAGTAAGTTGTTAACTTCATAATATGCCATAACATACAATATAAAAACATATACAATTATATAAGGATATATATCAGAATTTACAAATTTATAGATATTTGGTATATATGTATATATATATATATATATATATATATATATATATATATATATATATATATATATAGTAGATAAAATGTAGATATATTGTAATTTACATGTAATACCTGCTCAATTCCTTTTTCTAATTTACTGATCTTCTGAGCAATAGACTCCTTGACCTCTTCATCTTTTTTTTGGGTTCCAACGTAGGAGGAACAGAATTGAGAATTGTAGATGTTTGTTCAGCTGCTTGAACTTTGTACTCAATTTTGTCGGGCAAAATCAACACTACAATCTCTTCTCCGGATTTAAATATGTTGGTAAACTGAATGAGGAAAAGTAAATTAGTTAGATCAAGGTAGACAATGTAAAATAGTTGTAGATATGTTAAAGTAAATGTATAATCGTAATAAAAGAAACTATACCTTTATCCACTCGGGCTTTATTATCCTCTCTTCAAAGACAACCAACCAAATATACCCCTTAGTAGCTGAATATCTTAGTATGCGAGGTATTGAGTTAGAACACCTCGTAGCTAGATCTTTGCTGACAGTAGAGCAATACTCATAAAGCCATACTTTCAATGCTAGTGAGCATCCTCGTATGAGATAAGAATGTACATTTTGATTTAGTCTATACCTAACAGATTCCATCAACTAGGTGAAAGATGTTATACCCCAGGGGTATGACTCATACTGCCCAGATTCTACCAAAAAGAACCTAAATTGATCTACAAAATAAATATGATCTTTGTCCGAAGGATGCATAACTTCACCGCTTCCTCATCGTTTACCTATGATTTAGTGGTTACTATCTGTTTCAAATAAGACTTCTCCACCCTTAATTTATTTGAAAAATAACTGCTCATTAATTTGCTAGCATATGGGAGTATAACTAAAATCAGTGACCTGGTAACACATCTTAGACCAATAATTAATTCAAACTCGCGCAATCCAAAATTTAATGTTTCACCCAATAACTGTCAAAAAAATATGATTCATTGGACTTGGTCAATTCATACTTCATGAAAATATGAATGGCTTGGTTTTGAAGGCATATGGTGGGTAGAAACAGTAAGTATCCAAAACACATATTTTTGAAAAGATTCAAACTATTTGAGGATAGAAGCTCTTTAATCTGGTTAGGAATGCTACGATCACACAAAGTGTGAAATCTAAGCACTCTATAATCAATATTATGGGGGGCAAAAAACTGTCCATTCTACACAAATATAAATTAATTCACATTAATAAAATACATAAAAAGAACAAAGATTAACAACATAACTACAATTGATTGCATAAAATCTACAATTTAGAGCATTTTTTACAAATTAAGGCACCAACAAAAGATAACTACAATTGTGCTTCAAATAGTACAAGTTGCCTAACATTATAACTACAAAAAAAATTACAAAAATATCTTAAACAATAAAAGCAGAACATCACAACTACAAAATATATTCAAAATTAAAAAATTAATCTAAACTTCTCTTAAACATCATATTTAACAACATAACTACAGTTGATTATATAATATCTACAATTTATAGTATTTTCTAAAAATTAAGGCTACAACGAAAGATGATTACAATTATGCTTCAAATAATACAAGTTACCTAACAGTAAAACTACAAAAAAAACTATAACGTATCTACAACTATAAAAGGCAGAACATCACAACTACAAATAACTTAAAATTAAAACAATTAATCTACACTTGTCAAAAACACTTAGAGCACAGATTTTACCATCCTAAACCAAATAAAAAAATTAGAAATGAAACTAATAAATATTTACCTTCGCCAATGATTGGTTCCGAACAATTTTATGGTATTTGTTTGAAGGTTTCTTCAATTTTTGATTTTTTGAAACATGAGAGACCTTTGCTTTCTTTCCTGATCGAAGATTAGGGACCTCTTCGACAAAGTAATTGTCCCCAGAAATCTTTTTTCCTTTTTGTTTGACTTGTTTAACTGATGTAGAAGTTTCTCCAGCATCTACATCGTGTTTTTGTTTGGTTCTCGTCTCGGCTCTGATTTATCGGGAAGAGGAACTATGAGTAGTCTCTGCAATTGCATCTGGATATTTGCTTCTTTTTTGGGTGAATTTGGGGATAAAATATTCAAATCAAAGGAAGGGATATCATCAACTCCTAATTTTTTAGGACTCTTTTTTGAAACTTTGATTTTCTTCATTGATGAAGTTCAACTGAAGCAAAATGGGGAATAAATTTGTTTGAAGGGCTTCTTCAAGAAACTTCTGTGATTTTAGAGGAGAGAATGGGTGGTTTCAGAAGATGAAAATGGTAACAATAATATGGTTATAGGTAAAAGAACATGGGTACGGGGCTGAGGGATTAGGAGAGAGAAAGTAAGGGAGGAGTGAGATACTGGACACATAAGGGAAACCTTTAATTAAGGAGTAAAAAATATCTCTTAATTATACCCTTAATTAGCTATGGTATAAAAATAGTAATTTTGTATACTAAGTGTAATTAAGTCAAACCTTAAATAGTGAGGAAAACATGTTTCCAACGTGGCGTAGGAATGTAAAATTCCTTTTCAAACTAATAGCGAAAGAACATATCTTATTATAGGCCCATGTTGGATTAAAAATATTCCCCCTTTAATGTGACAAAATATGTTTGAGATCATATATATGGTTTGAAATATAATTTGATAAAAGCAAAACTCAATCAACTATGCCTCCTCAAGTTTAAACTAGTTGTGTTGGCAATATGAATCCTCGGATTCTGCTATATTCAAGCAACATCTTGCAAACTAGTAGCAAAATAGCATCTTTGAATTGTGTGTGACCACTTATTGTAACAACTTAGGCTTTTGAAAGTGCCTTTACTACATATCACGTGTAGCGGCGTACGCAAAAAAATTTGTAATTGGAGTCAACATGTACACGACAAGGAATTGCTTAATTTGTGGAGGGTTTTATGTAAATTTGTGTCAATTTTGGACCTCGATAAAATGAATTGTGGCGGTTTCAAAAAATGCCACTGTTATATTTGCCATGAGCTATTTTGCGACAATTTTTTAAAACCGCTATGACGACTACCATATATTAGAATCTTAACTTGTGACAGTTTTTTAAGCCAAGTGTTGGCGGTTTATACCCAATATTTTTATTTTTTTATTATTTATACATATACATTTATGAAAAAAATTGATATAATGATGTCACGTAACACATCTTGAGATATGACGAGTGTATATAATTTCTTTTCATGGGTTTAGCATGTGAAAGTTAAACGTTTAGATGATATGTAGTAGGTTGTGAAATACAATTCTATTTATTTGTGCTTCTATGTTGATCTGCGGAATTTATCTTGGTTATTACTTGCGATATCTTTCATGCGCGGGAGCTTTCTTATAAAAAATGTGAAAAAACATCCAACAAATGACAAATAGTGGCATGTTATAATAACATTGTGACGACCTAAAGAGTAATCACCTGTTTTTAATTGAATTCTGTGTCTCCTAGGTCTTGAAAACCTCATTTAGAGTTGCCTCGATTTGCGAGCGCAGTCCGGACCGTAGGCGGAAAGCTTAAATAAAAATTTTGTAAAAAATGCTAAGTTTGGATATTAAAATGAATAAATTTAACTTCGGTCAATATTTTGGGTAAAAGGGCCCGGAGGGTCCGTAGGAAAATATGAAACTTGGGCGTATGCCTGGAATCGACGTCCGAGGTTCCAAGCCCGAGAAATATATTTTTGTGTGAAATTATTTTTTCAAAATAATTAAGGAAATTGGAAATAAAATTTAATTAGAAGACGAAGGTATCGGGATCATATTCTGGTTCTGGTGCCCTATACAAGTCTTATATATGGTTTAAGCACTTTCTGTAAAGTTTGGTTGGAAACGGACAAAGTTTGGTTGGAAACAGACATCGTTTGACGTGTTTCGGACTTAAAATGAAAATTTGATGTTTTATGAAAATTTGGAAAAAATCATGAGATTTGAGGCTTGATTCGATGTATATGATGTTAGTTTGGAGATTTGATCGCACGAGTAAGTCTGTAGGATGTTTTTGAGGTTGTGTGTATGTTTGATTTGGAGCCCCGAGGGCTGGGGGTAAGTTTTGGACAGGTGTCGGAATGCATTTTGAACCTTAGAGAAAATATGATATTCCTTGTCATGACCCTAGTTCAACAATCGTGAACCAGTCATGATGGCACCCAGTCTTCGTGACTAGGTAAGCTTGACACATTGCGGAAATTCAACAACCTTTACAAAAACGATAAATAATACTGAATAACATAAGAAAATGTATAGGGTGCCACTTGGCACATACACTTCAACTCAAAACAATGTAAAAACCTCCAAGACCCGAAAATCCACGGGAAACACAGGATAAGAGTAAAAAAAAACATAACATACGACTCTAATATCCAGAAGTGTCTACAACAACTGAGTACATGAACGAAACTGCTAACTAAAAGGCAGAATAGAAGGAGGCTCGTCGGCTCTGCGGACACGGCAGATGCATACCTCAAGTCTCCAAGTGTAGCTCCAAAATCATAGATAGCGCACTCGACCAGAAGTACCTGGATCTGCACAATAAAAGTATGTAGAAGAGTAGCATGAGTATACCACAGCGGTACTCAGTAAGTGCAAAGCCTAACCTCGGTGGAGTAGTGACGAGGAAAGTCGAGGCCCTACTAAGATGAACATAAGAATAATAAAGATAAATAGACAGTAGGTAATGAAGTAAATCCCGAATATGTAGCAAGACAATAAGTAGAACGGAACAGCTACAAATACAATCTAAGAATACAAGAAAAAATAACTCAAAAGTCAGGATGCCACATGGAGCTCCGGGAATTTGAACCTGCAGTCCACTCTTACCAATATCTGAGGATCTTCCGGGAATCAAACCCGCGGTCCATCACATCAATATCAGAGGATCTCCGGGGAATTAAACCTGTCGTCCATCATATCAATAACAGAGGATCTCCCGGGAATTGAACCCGTAGCCCGTCATACCAATAACAGAGGATCTCCCGGGAATTGAACCTATAGTCCATCATATCAATAACAGAGAATCTCCTAGGAATTGAACATGTAGTCCGTCATACCAATAATAGAAGATATCCCAGAAATTGAACCAGTAGTCCCAATCGTAAACACATCACAACAATTCAATATTTAACGAAAGGAAGCCAAATACAAACAACGGATAGGAATCTAGAGTCTAGCATGCTCTCAAAAAGAACAGATATTGCAATTTAGTTAATTAGAGCAAATAGGTTACTAACATGCTTTCCCTAAGCTAAAACAAGTGAAATTGCATTTTTAATAGTTAAATATGTGAAGAAACACAGTCTAAATAAGTCAAGTAGAGTGGATTTTCAAAATCTAGCACAAGTACATGCCCGTCACCTGGCGCACAAGGCATTTAAACAACAATAAGGCTATCCTAAGGGGGGAGGTCCCCCCCCCCCCACAAAGTTAGACAAGTCACTTGCCTCGAACCGGTACAAAACCGCTAAGAAACAATGTCGTTTCCACGAGTATCCAACTCCGAGTGGCACAAATCTATTCAAACCAATTACATGTTGTAAATAACATCGCAAGTAATTAATTACATTGTTAAAATTAAACTATGGCGAAAATAGGTAAAATGACCAATATTCCCCTCAGGATAACATCTCAAAATCGAATGATTTTCACATTTTCAGTAATCTCATACTCTTACGGGTCTATACATATAAAAATGTCCCAAATCGGAGGTCAAATGCCCCTTCAAATCATCAAAGTTAGATCTAAGAATTTTACCCCAATTTTCATTCAAAATCTGAAATTAAAGCTTGAATCTGTGATTAGATTAGTGGGTAATAATCATAAGAGAGTAAGGAATCTTTACCCAATGTTTGCCTCTGAAAATCCCTCGAAAAATCTCCCAAAATCGAGCTCTCTAACTTTAGTTTTTGTAAAAATGGAAGAAGGCTTCGTTTTTGAAATATATGTACTGGTCAGGGGTTTGTTCATCGCGAACGCGGAGAGGGGCTCGCGTTCGTGGTGAGGAAAAATTCAAGTGGATGGAGATTGCTCTTTGCGAATGCGAGGATAGGGCTGAACGCAAAGTCCTCGGATTAGAACCTATGCAAACGTGACGCGAGACACGCGAACGTGTAGAAGAGAAAAAAGAGCGGTCCAGAACTGACCCTACGTGAACGCGTTAGCAAGGACACGAACGCGAAAGAGGGGAAGTTGAGCTTCGCAAACACGTGGAAGAGGGACGCGAACATGATGAAGGGAAAGGGTAAAGATTCGCGAACGCGGGGCTTCCTTCGCGAATGCGAAGAAGGATAGCAGACCTGCAATTTTTCTGCTGCAATTATAAACACCAAATTGCTCCGTTGAGCATCCAAATCACATCCGAGGTTCTCGGGACCTCAAATAAACCTACAGACATATCCCATAACCTCATTCAAATTTGTAGCAATCCTCAAACCACCTAAAACAATGCCGGAAACGCAAATTAATCAATGATTTGAACTTAAAAACTTCAAAACTTAACCAAACTCGCTTTTGATTCAAAACCTAACCAAAACACGTCCGATTGACAAGAAATTTTGCACGCACGTCCCAAATGACATGACGGTGCTGCAGTAACTTTCGGAATCCCGTTTTGACCCTTGGATCAAAAAATTCACTATTGGACCGGAAACTTCAAAATTCTAACTTTCGGCATTTCTAGCCTAAATGAGCTACGGACATCCAAAATACATTCCAAACATGCTCCCAACCCATAAATCACCTAACGGAGATAACGCAACCATCAAATTTCTATTTCGAGGTCATCTTCACACTTTTATGATTACAGACTATTTTCCAACACTTACGCTTTCATTTAGGAACTAAGTGTCCCAAAACGCTCCGAATCCTATTACCGAACATCCCAGCAAAACAAAATAGTAGAAATGAAATCGGAGGAAATAGTTAATATGGGAACGGGGCATAAATTCCAAAGACGTCCGGTCGGGTCGTCACATTGCCAGTTCTGCAATCTTCGCATTTGCGAAGCAGGACTCGCAAACTCGAGCCTGATATCGCAAATGCAAAAAGGGAGTCCAACCAGCTGGGATCGCAAATGCGACCTTTTAGTTCGCAAATGCGAAGTTGGGCATGTCGCAAATGCGACACATTAGTTCGCAAATGCAAAACACCCCAGATTCTTAAGAGTTCGCAAATGCGAACTCACTTTCGTATTTCCCAAGCCAACAGAGTCAGGATTCACAATTGCGAACTCAGTTCACAATTCCCACATCTGCAACCTGCATTTTTCATACTTAGACAAATTTGAACACCATATTTCATATTTCTAAAATTCCAACACCCATAAGCGATTTTCCAAGAATTCTTTCTTCTCCAAATCAATTGTAAGTTAGTTTCTACTCAATTCTTTCAATCATTAACATCATTTAGCATGTTTTCAACTTAAAATCAAAGATTTTCATGGGTGAAATTGGGGATTTGGACTTCAATTTGAGGTTGGATTTCAAATAAATTACATATTTGGTTCATGGGGGAATGGGTAATTGGATTTTGATTCGAACCTCGGGTTTTGACCATGTAGGCCCGAGGGAATTTTTGGACTTTTAGGGAAAAACTTTGGGAAAATTATTTTTATGCACTCGAATTGATTCATTTAGAGTTTATTGATCTAATTAAGTAACTTGTGACTAGATTCGAGCGGATTTGTGGAGGAATCGGGGGGTAAATCCATAGTTGAGGCATGAGTTGAATTCAAAGCACCGAGGTAAGTGTACGGTCTAACTCTAGCTTGAGGGATTAGGAGTTGAGTCCTATGTTCTACTCATTTCATGTCGAGTACGACGTATAGGCATGGTGACGAGTATCTACACGTTGGTGTCTAGCATGACAGTGAGTCTATAAATTGTGAATATCTTGATTCGTGTTATATATTTCATGCCTTAGAGATAATTTCTAGTTGTTGTCAAAAATTACTGGAAAGGATTATGATTTTTGAATGTCGAAGAGCATTGGCTCAAGTTATTTGATGAATTGAGAAAGTATATGAATTATTGTACTCTTTGGAGCAATGGCTCAAGTTATTTTATGAAATAAGTAAGTATAGGAAGTGATGTACCCCTTTGGAGCATTGGCTCAACTGGTAATGGGAGTGATGAGATGAAAGTGAAAGAAAGAGGAAAGATCATTAATCGTACCCTTACCGGATTGTTTTTTTTTTGTCAATTGATTATCTCTCTTGTCGGGATGTGAATGTCATTGATGTTGTTCCCTTGCCGGGATTTCTATTGTTGTTTGTTTACTCCCGTGCCCCCTTGTTTGTGATAGTTGTTTGGGCGAGGATGAGTGTTGTCGATGCCCCCTTTTCCTCGCGAAATCGGGTTTTCATTTGGAAGGAAAACTAGTTCCCTTTTGGTAATTGGGTTTGAATTGAAGAGTCGCCACCTAATGATTAAAGTGCATTAGGACACTAGGAGGAATTTTGATTTAGAAAACCAGAGATTGGGTAAGGGCTATAAATTATCTCGAGGGGAAGGTGTTAGGCACCCTTCTAGATCCACAAGTGTGGTTCATTAAGGGCTATAAATTATCTCGAGGGGAAGGTGTTAGGCACCCTTCTAGATCCACTAGTGTGGTTCTCGACCATACTATAATTGTGACTATAAGTGCAAACAACAAATAGACATGTGAGGGTTTACAAAAAATGGGGGTTTTCACATAACGGTTGCAAGTAATTGAAGTTGAAAGAAAATAAAGTAAAGCTGAAATTGAAGTAGTTTTAAAATAAAACAAATAAAGCAAACCAAATGAAGGGAAGGGGGTCCGAGGTTTAAAAACTATATGGATTACATCAATACAAAACCCGGTAATCACTCCTCAGAAAAGAGGTTACACGTGGTATTAGCGCATTGATCAACATATCCATATCTACCCTCCCCCCCCCCACATCAGGGTATTAAAGTGCGGGACGGTTTCATTACTTATTGCTTGTTTATTGCTGGCCCCATTCCTATCAGTCCCGGAGGCATTTGGAGACTACTAGTCCTAAAGGGAGGGGATATTTAGACTTGTTATGGTTTAAAAGAATAACTTCTAGAGCAACAAGAAAAACACATAAGGCAGATAATGGGGAAACACATAACTACTTAAAAGGATCAAATAGGCCTCCTCATCTAAAGACATGTTGTTTAGCATGTCTTGCAGATACTGGTTATGGTCTAAATTAAACTTAAACGTTATGGAGGCAAACTGATTTATTACACATTTCAGATAAGAAAGCAGAATCAGACATGCCTGCTGGTTGGAATTAATAGAGTCTGATTCAATTAGCTAATTTTACCTTATAGCTTGCCTAAGTGAGACCAATACAAGAAAAAATATACTGATTTCTAACAGCATGAACATAAGTTTTGCAAGCGTTTAAGCCATGCTATTACTGATTTTAAACTTATAAGCAAGTTGATGGATTCATATTAGTTGATTACACCTATAGGTATGCTTTCTAAGTGTTATTGATTTTAACCTTTATAGAAATGCAAAAATTCTATAGGCATGATGTCTAGGATACTGATTTTTATTATTTAAACCTATATATATCGTTTGCCTAGTGATGGATACGTATGCAGAATTCAGGAAGCCTATTGACATGCTCTCTATATGATAGGAAAGAACGCAAAATCCTATAGACATATTCTTCATATGAGATGCAGAAATGCAAAAGCTATTGATGTGATATATATGTATGACATACAGAACATATAGGCAGGATTTCTAAGAAGCAAAAGTGCAGAAGTTTATCGACATGGATTTCTAAAAATATAGAAGTGCAAAACCTAAACAAGCTTTATATATGAAAATTTAGAAGTGTAAAACTTAAAACAGAATTTCTATATGAAATTGTAGAAATACAGAACTTAAAAAAGGATTTCTATATGAAAATGCAGAACTTGACAGGATTTTGCAGAAGTAAATACCTAATGAACATGATATCTATCCTTATGCATAATAAGTAACCCTCCCCTTTTCACAATGAGCCCCATGAGTTATTACAAATTATTACAGCCGAGAATGAATAAAGAAATATAAAAATACATCAGAAAGCAAACAGTCCCAACCAAGGAGAGCCTGATTCATACTTTTGTCTGAAGCATGAAGTAAACCAACTCCAAAGGATCGAATTCCAAATCATTTCTCTTATTTGGGATGTGATAGAGTTTCCTAAGAGTCTCAAATGGACTCCAGGCAGTGCTTACACCTGCAGAATTGAATTATAGTGCAGTGTGAAAGAACCAGCCTCAAATGTCCAAGTTGAGAGGGAACTCAAGGTCCCAAAGCAAGGCTCATAAGAGGGGGAAGAACTTAGAATCTAAGAGAGAGTACAAGTGCATAGAGGGGATTTTGGGGAAGGCCATGACAGGATGGTGGTTATACCCAGCAATTAAGAGTGCTGGCACACCCCTAACCAGTTTGTTAGCCACATTGCTTGGGAGTTAGGATCCATTAAATGATCAAGTCCAAACATGAGTGGAAATTTGGATACTACAGTGCCTGAACCTTAACTCAAACACATAGAAGGGAATAAGGGTATAGGGAATTCACACAACAACAGATGCAAGAAGATCAACATATTAATTAGTGAACATGAATAGTAAAGTAGACAAGAATGTTGAAACTGTAAAGCAAACACATAGGGATGTGGCTGAAAAGCTAAATTAGAACATACCAGTTTCAGGGGAAAAAAGAGAGAAGAGCGGTAGTAAAGCCAAACTGCAAACACACAGCCGGAATATTTCAGAAGAGATTAGAGTGTAGAATTGAGAGTGCACGAGTATTAAATTGAAAGAGTTCAATAATTGTTGTGTCTTGAAAGTGCAGAAGGGTCGTACCCTTTGTAGTGCAGAAAGCAAGTAGAAATAGGTAAGAAAATAATTCAGAAAAATAATTACACAAGTTCCCCATAAATTAAGGGATTCTGATTCCAAACGGCTAAAAGAAAATTTAAGGAAAGAGTTTAATCAAAAAATTTTCCAAAGTATCACAAGAAGGGTAAATAACAGAAGTTTATTTAAGGAAAGGGTTTGATCGTACACGATTTGTGCAAAAAAGGAAAGGCAATCAATCAACATGCAATAAAAATTAGAAATTGAGTTTTGGTATGAATGAATCTAACCAGAAAAGGAGAAGAAAAGTTTAATTAAAGAAAATTAGTAACAATCAATCGATCCTTATTAAAAGAAGTTTTTAATAAATCACAAATTGGGAAAACCTTTTTTGAAGGAAGAACTCATTATATATAAAGTGTACAGACATGTGAATCAAGAAAGAGTTGTCATGCTAATTAGAAAAGCCTACCATAGAAAAGTTCAGAGTCAAAGAAGTTCAAGTTCAGTACAAAGACTCAAAACGAGTATGAGAAACCTAGAGCTCCAAAGTAGAACCCTAGTCTCAAACATAAGATCGAAACTCGACAAAAATCCCCAAGATGGTATCTCTTTTATAGTCTCATGAGAAAACAAGCATGTGTAATAGCAAGTTTGAAATAATAAAGGGAGAAAGCTGATTTGAAGCGTAAAGAACACATTTTAAGAAACCTTGGAACTTAAACGAATTCATAAGAGAAACAAGATGGTATAGTACTTAAGAGAATAGTAGAAGAAACATGTTTAATCAAAGAACCCAAACAAAGTCCAGAAGAAGGCAAATAAGAATTAAAAGCTCAGTAGAAAATACAGTAAAGGAACACAGGGGTAAACGAACATATAAGATAAACATGTGAAAGCATGATATAGAAACTTGTAGAAGAAAGAAAGGAGCACAATAAAAGAACATGCATAATAAGGCAAACATAAAGATATAGGAGAAGAACATGCTAGGTAGAAAAAGAGAGCATACAAACATAGCATAGACAGATACACACAAAGAAAAGAAAAAACGAGTCCGAGAAAAATTTTGAAACCTTTTCAAAAACCCTAAATCGAAGAGAAACAAATTTTGAAAGAAAAGATTGGGGAAAATGTTATAAAACTCCAGTAGAACACAGATATATCATATATATAATAAAACAAACAGAGAAAAACCTAGAATAGCTAAGGTTTCTCTAAACCCCTAAAAATGAGAAAGGCTCGGAAGAAAGTCCTATCTTGAGTTGGATGAGTTAGAACCAGGCTTGAAATGCTTGGGATATGCCGGAGCAAGGCTAGAGAGGCCTCAAAATCATAGATCTGAGAGGATCTGGACGGATACCATTGAGGTCAGACCTCAAATATTCAAACCCCAAATGTTTAAGAAGGGAGGGAGGTGAGTACATGCCATCCATGACCTGAGAAGCCATGGATTCGGTGAGGTTGTGGTCGGAGAGGATGAGAGAGGCTAGGGTTCCATGGAGGCTTCGAGAGAGTTATAGAGAGGGAGAGTATCCAAAGATAGCTATCAGAACGAAATGGAGGGATTAGGGTAGGGTTAGGTGAATTAAAAAAGAAATGAGAAATCGTGGTCGGCCTGGATTAAAAGAAAACCGGGCGGGTTGGATGAACGGGTCAAGAGGTTGGGTCGAACTTGAAATTGGGCCGGTCCAATTGGGGGTTAATATTGGGTCAATTAGAGGGTCAGTTTTCGCTATAATTGAAATGTAAATGGGGCTGCAATGGAAACGAATTGGGGCCATATATTAAACAGCCAGTTTTTCCCTTTTGTTTTATAAAAAATAGTAAAATTAATTTTGAAATTAATTTAAAAATACTGAATAAGTAAATAATATATAAATATTATTTTAAAATTTTTGGAACCAATTTTATAATTATAAAATACTATTAAATCTTAAAATATGCTAGAATGAAATTATATGCAATTTAGCTTTTAACATTCCAGATAAATTTGCAAAAATGTATGAAAATTATCTTAACTATATTTTGGTACAAATGTGCAAAATAAAATAAATTATCCACTAAAATATTAATTTTGGAAAAAAACTATTGGTTTTTAAACTGCTGAAATGGGTAATAAATTTATTTTAAAAATTACAAAAAATACCAAAATACTTGGGCATGCTTATATATGCATATACATGTTATTTTGAAAGTATTTTGAGTATAAAATGTCCATAGGTAAAAATTGGGTATCAACAACTGCTAAAGCACGAAGGGTGATGTCGTGCATTGTTTGCTATCGTAAGGAAAGAGTGTAAAGCACGAAGGGTGATGCCGTGCAGCACGATGTACCATTCTGTGGCTATTATACTGATTTCATGGTGAGGATAGATTGTAAAGCACGAAGGGTGATTCCGTGCCAAACGATGTACCATTTCGCACCGATATTCATTGATTATATGGTGATGAAAGAGAGTAAGAGCATGAAGGGTGATGCTGTGTACTTTATATGATTGATTTGGTAAGAACGAGAGTAAAAGCATGAAGGGTGGTTGTCTTCAAACCTCGATCGTGATGGCGCCCAGCACCCTATTAGGCAAGCCCGACCATTCGAACATTTCTAGCCAAATCATTAACTTAAAATACCAAGTTTAACATAAAATTCTCAGTTTAATAATAATAGGAACAACGCGGAAACCATAACTAAAAGTAATAACAGCCAAAAGATCTGGCATCGCAAGTCAGAGCCTCTAAATACACCTAGTCAATATCCTTTACAAAGGAAAATGTAGATGCGGAAGTGAAAGATAGAAAAGAGGAGAAATCGGGTCCTGCGGACGCCGACAGCTACCTCGATAACTCCGGTACTAAACTGGACAACAGCAGATGATCACAGCTAAGCCTCCGGGATCCCTGTATCTGCACACAAGGTGCAGGAAGTAGAGTGAGTACTCAAACTCAATGAGTAATAGCAATAAATAACGGCTGAAAATAAGAAAACCCTGTAGGAACACTACACAGTTCTAAAATCATCAGTAAAGGCATTAAACATGTGTTAAGCAGGGAAAACTGAAAAAAATCCTCTAACTGTCCAACAATTTACTAACATTGTTGTGGCGTGCAGCCAAATCCACGTCTAATGTTGTTGCAGCGTGCAGCCCGATCCAATATAATATATACAATACTGCAGCGCGCAGCCCCATCCAATAGATATAGTCAATTGCGCTTATGGGGGTGTGTATAGACTCCGAAAGGGCTCTTTCAGCCCAAGCGCTATAATATTGCAGCGTGCAGTCCAATCCATATAGTATATCATTGCGGCGTGCAGTCGGATCCACATAATATATCACTGCAGCGTGCAGTCCGATCCAATACATGTATATGTATATACTGTTCCGGCGTGCAGCCCGATCCTGTATATATCAAATACCATCACTATGGGGTCCTCAACATCTCTCAGTCAATATAGACTTGGCCTCTCGGGCCCACTTAGCTAAGACAGGGTAATCAACCCTAGGTATTTCTCATTTAGGGTGCAAATTACTAAGCCCGGTTTATTTTATGATTCACAATTGAGGACAGAACTGAGAGTGTGAGTTCAATAGGTAAAGTGAGGTCAATCACTTCAACATGCTCCCTAAGGGTTCTACAGATCATCACAAGGCTCTAAACATGGTGACTAGCCCAAAATATACAGATATAAGTTCAGTCTCGGTCAAAACGTACAATAAGTCATCAATCGGGATGGACCAAGTCTGAATCCCCAATAGTAACATCACCACGCTCGTCACACGGCACGTGTTTCATCTCATTATAGCACCACATAGTGCAAATATGGGGTTTCAAACCCTCAGTATATCATTTACAACCATTATTCACCTCAAACCGGCTAAAATCCTAGCTTGCCTTGTGATTTCCTCGCAAATCGACCTCCTCAAGTGCAGAATCTGACCAAAACCACAACGAATAGGTTATAATAAGCTAATGGAATTAAACCCAATTGAAAGAACTAGAAAAGCACCCAAAAATACGAAGTTGGCAAAACCCAAGCCCTAGCCTACTTTTCGAAAAATTACGAAAGTCACATCACCGTATTCCTCTTCTAGCCACGAGTCCGTACATATAAAATTTACCAAAATCGGAGCTCATATGGGCCATCAAATCCAAATTTAGAATTCAAAAACTCAAGCCCTAGTTCTTCAAGTTTTTCCCAAATTTCCTATGAATTTAAGGTTGATTCTTGACAAAAATGATGTTTCTAAGTCACGAGACTTACCCCCAATCAATTCCCGTTGAAACCCTCTTCAATCTCTACCAAAAAGCTCCCAAGTTGGTCAAAAATGGAGGAAGTTATGAATGCACTCGCGGAATGAATTAAATGTTTTAAACCCTCAGAAATTTCCGCTTTTGCGATCTCATGAACGCCTTTGCATGACTGCTTCTGCGCCCTTACAACCGCTTCTGATGTTTTTCCTTTAAGTCATGCCTTCCGCTTTAGCGACCACCAACCCGCTTCCGCGGATCCACTTTTTCTGCTTCTGCGGTTTCCTTTCCGCTTCTGCGGACCCGTAGAAGCAACTCCCAATCCGCTTTTGCGATAACCTCTCTGGTCCCTCAAGGAAGCTTTTGGGATTAGCCTAGCCGCATCTGCGGAACAGCTTTTGGAGCTCCTCTTCTGCAGATGCAGAAATACCCGAAGCTAAAAATTAATTTTCATGCAACATCTCCCAAAACCTCCGTTGAACCTCCCAAAATCACCTCGAGCCCCCCAAGACCTCAACCAAGAGCACATACCAGTCCTAATATTTCATCCAAACTGCTCGAATCAACAAAACGCTAACGTTAACATCAAAATCCTCAATAATGATCAAGTCAAAGCCTAAATTTCTTAATAACTTCTGATTTGCACATTCGATCAAAAATCCAATCTAAATACCTCCGAATGACCTGAAACTTTATACGCATATCCAAAATCACCTAACGGAGCTGATGCAACTCTCGGAATCCCATTCCGATGCTCGAATCAAAATCTCACCTATCAACCGGAATCCGCCAAAAACTTAGCCAATTCAATCCTAATTCTACTTCGGGCCTCCAAATTAAATTCTGATTTCACTCCTAAGCCAAAAATCATCCCCCAAAGCTAACCGAGTCATCAGAACTCACATCCGAGCCCTCTAACCTAATAGTCAACTTCCAGTTGATTTTTCCAAAACAAGCTCCCCTTTAAGAGGCTAAGTGTCTCATTTCCATCAAAACCAATCCAAACCCACCCGATCAACACAAATACTAATATAGGAACATAAAGAAACATAATTAGAGGGAAACGGGGCAGTAACTCACGTGAAGACAGGTCGGGTCATCACATCCTCCCCAACTAAAACAAATGCTCGTCCTCGAGCGAGTCAATAAACATACCTGGAGTCTCAAACAAATGAGGATATTTTATCTGCATCCCCTGCTCGGTCTCCTAAGCGGCCTCCTCCAAGGGCCGACCTCTCCACTGCACCTTCACCGAAGCTATGTCCTTTGATCTCATCTTTCAAACCTGACGACCCAAAATAGCCACTGGCTCCACATTATAGGTCAAGTCCTCATCCAACTGGATCATGCTGAAGTCAAATACATGAGACGGGTCCCCAATATACTTCCTGAGTATAGAAACATGGAACACCAGATGAACTCCCGACAAGCTGGGTGGCAAAGCAACCATATAGGCCACCTTCCCAATCCTCCTAAGTATCTCAAAAGGTCCAATGAACCACAAGAAATATATTACGCTTCCCTCACAAATCGACCTCCTCGAGTGCAAAATCTGACCAAAACCACAAGAAATAGGTTATAATAAGCTAATGGGATTTAACCCAATTGAAAGAACTCGAAAAACACCCAAAAATAAGAAGTTCGCAAAATTCGAGCCCCGAGCCCGCTTCTCAAAAAATTATGAAAGTCACATCACCGGATTCCTCATCTAGTCACGAGTCCGTACACATAAAATTTACCAAAATCAGAGCTCATATGGGCCATCAAATCCAAGTTTAGAATTCAAAAACTCAAGCCCTAGTTATTAGCATTTTCCCCAAATTTTCCATGCATTTGAGGTTGATTCTTAATAAAAATGACGCTTCTAAGTCACGAGACTTACCCCCAATCAATTTCCGTTGAAACCCTCTTCAATCTCTACCTAAAAGCTCCCAAATTGGTCAAAAATGGAACAAGTTATGAATGAACTGCGGAATGAATTAATGTTTAAACCCTCAGCAATTATTGCTTCTCTGGTCCCATAACCGCCTTTACGGGACGGCTTCTACAATTTTTCCTTTAAGTCATGCCATCCGCTTTTGCGACCACCAACCCGCTTCTGCGGATCCTCTTTTTCTGCTTCTGCGATTTCCTTTCCGCTTCTGCGATACCGCAGAAGCGACTCCCAGTCTCCTTTGCGGTAACCTCTCCGGTCCCTTAAGGATTCTTTTGTGATTAGCCTAGCCACATATGTGGAACCGCTTCTGCAGCTCCTCTTCCGCAGATGCGAAAATACGAGAAGCCAAAAATTCATTTCCATGCAACATCTCCCAAAACCTCCGTTTAACCTCCCGAAATCACCTCGAGGCTCCCGAGACCTCAACCAAGAGCACGGACCAGTCCTAATACTTCATCCAAACTTGCTCGAATCATCAAAATGCTAACGTTAACATCAAAATCCTTAATAATGATCAAATCAAAGCCTAAATTTCTTAATAACTTCTGATTTGCATATTCGATCAATAACCCGACCTAAATACCTCCGAATGACCTGAAACTTTGCACGCATATCAAAATCACCTACATAGTTGCTGCAACTCTCAGAATCCCATTCCGACCCTCAGATCAAAATCTCACTTATCAACCTGAATCCGCCAAAATTCAAACTTAGTCCATTCAAGCCTAATTCTACTTTAGGCCTCCAAATTAAATTCCGATTTCACTCCTAAGTCACAAATCATCCCCCAAAGCTATCCGAGTCATCAGAATTCATATCCGAGCCCTCTAACCCTATAATCAACTTCCAACTGACTTTTCCAAAACAAGCTCCCCTTTAAGAGACAAAGTGTCTCATTTCCATCAAAACCAATCCAAACCCACCCGATAAACACAAATACCGATATAGGAACATAAAGAAACATAATTGGAGGGAAACAAGGTTGTAACTCACGTGAAGACGGGCCTGGTCGTCACAGTGGTGCCGTGCACTGTTGATCTTTTTTTACTCTTGTTGATATTCTAGTTGTACCGTTTCATTCCGCATTTGGTATTTCTATATGCTGAGGTTTGATTGTTAGTCTAGTCCTAGCCTCATTACTACCTCGTTGGGGTTACCAGGAATTTACTAGTACATGGGGTCGATTATATTGAGGTTACAATGTTTGCTCTTTTGCACAGATCCAGGTGCTGGAGCAGTATTTGGAGCACAGCACTAGTCTGGGAGTGAGCCTTCAGTCTAGTGAGATATCGAGGTAGCCTTGCAGTCGTCCGCGGGCCCGGCGTCTCCTTTATCTTTCATTTTAGTCTAATGTTTTCTGTATTCGAGACAAACAATTACATTTACTTTCAGACATTGTATTTAGTAAATCTCAGCAGTTCATAAGTTATGTGACACCAGATTTTGGGTAAAGGCTTAAGTTGATCTTTTTGACGACCCGACCCGTTGTCACGTGAGTTACCGCCCTGTTTCCCCCATATTATTTTGCTCTATGTTTCAATATCACTATTTGAGTCGATCGCATAGAATTGATTTGGTTTTAGTTGGAAATGAGGCACATAGTCTCTTAGAAGGGAGGTTGTTTTGGAAAAGTCATCTGGAAGTTGACTATGTGGTTAGAGGGATCGGATGTGAATTCTGGTGGTTTGGTTAGCTTCTAGGGATGATTTGTGACTTAGGAGTGAAATAAAAATTGAATTTGGAGGTCGAGTGAAAAATAAGGCTTGAATTGGCGAAGTTTGAATTTTGGCGGATTCCGGTTGATTGGCGAGATTTTGCTACGACTGTCAGAATGGAATTCTGAGAGTTGCAGTAGCTTTATTAGGTAATTTTGGATATGTCTATAAATTTCAAGGTCATTCGGATGTTGTTTGGTTGGGTTTTTGATCTAATGTGCAAATCGAAAGTTTTTAAGAAACTTAGGCTTTGATTTGATGAAATTTGAGGATTTTGATGTTAACGATGGCGTTTTGATGATTTGAGAAGGTTTGAATAAGGGAATAGATTGTTTTTGTGCTTTTGGTTGAGGTTCTGGGGGCCTCGGGATGAATTTGGGTGGTTGAACAAGAGAATTTTAAGTTGGAAATTTTGCTGGTTTTGGTTGTAGTAGGTATTTCCGCATCTGCAGAAAAGAGACAGTAGATGCGGCATTGCGAAAGCAGAAGAAGCTCCACAGGTGTGAAAAGATGAGAGTTCAGCAGTTTTCGTAGAAGCGGAAGTATTGACTGCAGAAGCGATATCGCGGGTGCAAGTTTTCGACCGCAGAAGCGGTCATGCCCCTTAAGCGAAAATCCACAGAAGCAGAAAGAGACCGCAGGAGTAACCATAAAAGCAGTTATGGACCGCAAAGGCGGTCCTGGGAAAAATGAAGGAAACCGCAGAAACAGAAGAATACCGCAGAAACGGAAGTCACAAAAGCGACATTTGTATCGCAGAAAGCGGAAATAGGCTTGGGCGGAAGGGTTTTTTAATAATATTTCATCTGCGAGCCTATGTTATTTTCCTGCATTGTTGAGCGATTTTGGAGTTGGGAGAGCGAATTGAAAAGGGATTCAAGGAAAATCGATTGGAGGTCATTTGAGCTCGGATTTGGGAGTTCTTGGTATGCACAGACTCGTAGCGAGACGAGGAATCCGGTAATATGATTTTTGTAATTTTTCGACAAGCGGGCTCAAGGCTCAGGTTTTGCTAGTTTCGAGGTTCTTTCTACAATTCGATAGTTTTTGATTGGGTATTGTCCTATTTGCATAGTGTGATGTACTCACTCTGTTTTAGCTAGACTCGACGCGCATGGAGGCCGATTTGAGGGGCAAAGGCATCGCATGCTTAAGATTTTACCAATTCGAGGTGAGTAATACTTGTGAATGAGATCTTGAGGGTTTGAAACCCCGGATTTGCACATCATAGTGTTGTATTTTAGTGATTTGCACGCCAGGCATGAGCATGGGGTAGAGAACCATTGGGGATTGTGACTTAGTCCATCTCGGTTATTGATTTTACTGCGTGATTGACTGAAAACTATTTGATGCTATCATGATTTGGCCTGATTGCCATGTTTTGGGCTTTGTGCCGATTATTTGAATCATTCAGGGATTGATATCACTATTTTGTATTACGTTGCATATTATTTGATCTCAGTCCAAGGTAGTAAATACTATTTTGCAAATTCAACCATTTTTCTAAGATTTGAAAATTTAAATGATATTTTACTAACGTTTTGAGCTGAGAATTGTTATTTTACTATTGCCCAAGGGGCTTATGTGCATTGCTGGACTGAGAAAGGATTGGGCTTCGCACCGCAGCAGTGTTATGTGTGCATTTCGGGACTGAGATAAGGGTCAAACTGCCCGCTGCAGCAGTATATACATATACATGCATGGATCAGACTACACGCCACAGTAGTATATTATTTGGATCGGACTGCACGCCGCAGTAGTATATTATATGGATTGGACTGCACGCCGCAGTATTATAGCGCTTGGGCTATAGGAGCCCCTCCGGAGTCTGTACACACCCCCAGTGAGCGCAGGGTACCCAAATGGATCGGGATGGGCGCCGCAGCGGTCATGTGCACTGCATTTCATTGATTCCTGTTTGCACTACGTGGCATGATTTTTAGCACTCACACATCATTGGAACACATTCTACTACTTGCCTTGTTGACCAGATACCCTGTGTTACGTGTTAAGGAGTGTTGAGCCCGAGAGGCTGATGTTGTACCTTGTGAGTTGGGAGTGAGCCCGCGGAGCTGATACTGTACTGAGAGGTTGATGCTGAGCCCGAGGGGCAGATTTCTGATTATTTCCTACTTCTTGAAAATATTTTTGCAACTGTTGAAAAGGCATATTTTCAAAAGAGATTTTTTAATGAGCTTGAGATTTTTTAAAGGATTGTCACAGCGTCACGGTTTTACTAATTTTTTCCTAAGGGTTCCACAGTCTTTTATAGAATTTTGGAGTGCTCATACATGTTTTCTTAGCGCTCAAGTATTATTCGCTCTTATTACCAATGAGTTGGAAGTACTCAGTTTACTCCCTGCACCGTACGTGCAGTTGCAGGTACTGTTCACCCGGTAGCGGGTTAATAGCGAATTGAAGGTATTTTTATCGTAGCTAAGCAAGGTGACTACTGGCATTCGCAGAACCGAATTTCTTCTCCTTCTTGATTTTTTTCCATATTTTACTCTATCTATTATATACTTTGAAATTGTAATCAAGATCCTCTTATATGCTCGTGACTTGTGACACCCTGGTCGGGCTGAGCTAGGCTATAATATTGATAATTAATGTTCATTAAGTTGCATTTTCCCATCTATTTATGCTTAGTAAATGTTAAAGAAACGAATTGGGTTAGTTGGCTAGCCTTGTCTTCACGATAGGCGCCATCAAGACCGGGTATGGAGATTGGATCGTGACAAGGTTGTATCAGAGCCAAGGTTATTAGGTCTCACGTGTCATGAGCAGGCTTAGTAGAGTCTCGCGATCGGTACGAAGACGTCTGTATTTATCGTCAAGAGGCTACAGAACCTTAGAAAAACTTCACTTTCTTGGAATTCTTATCGTGCGTACTTGATTTAGCTTGAGATATAACTCTTGAAATTCCTTCCACACATTTGTATGCGCACATGAGTGCTCGGTAATATAAGTTCCCTGATGGCTTGTGATTCTCTGATTGAGGGGCAAGATGTGATCCCGTGAATTTGATTTTTGGTTAGTCTCGAGGACTTGAGGCCGGATCTTGCCTATGACTGGAGCACTAAGGTGCTGATCGTCTGAGCAAGTGTTTTGATCTTATACGTTCGATATTGTTGCTATTTTTCGGAATGGCGGTTTGGTATTCATGTGATGAGATGTTACTATATGACTAGTGACGAAGAACGGTTAAGTGTTCGATTCCTATTGTAATCTCTTGTGTAGCCCCAAGTTATGGGTGCTTGAAGAATATTTTGTTTTTCCTAGTTGGGGAGTGAAGTACATTACGTGTGGCAATACGAGTTCAGACTCAGGAAGACTAGATGATATGTGTTTTCATATACTAGTAGAGGATTTAAGTTTAATCTCACTATAATATTGTGGCATATTTAGAGTAAAAGTATTATAGATTATTAAATGTGTCCTGATAGGTGGCTTTTTAGCCAAGTTGGGGAGGTTGCGGTTGATTAGCTGATTGCACGGTTACGTGCTATGTTGGTTCCTTTCTGAGGTATGCTGGAGGATCAGTCCGAGTTGCAGAAAATGAAACGAGTGAAGCAAAATTTTGATAAAGGTTATATGGTACTTCATAGATGTGTGAAGACAATAGGATGTCTTGAGCTGTTGTCCATAAAGAATGCGCAGTGTGTAGAAAAGGAAGATGTTCATTGATTGGAATGAGATCATTTTCTATGGTGTCAGAGTGCTAATAAGGCACGAGTGATTCTGTTCGTTAAGTCACATAAATTGCAGTTTGAATAAGAGTGAATGACTCACATGAATGGTTTTAATGCGTTCAAGATTGTACAAGTATCAATCAGGTGCTTCAAGGTTGTGTATGTGGCCAGAAACTGTTTATTCATCGGGGAATTTTTAGGCTTGCGGTATTTTTGTATTGATTATGGGATTCTATGTATCGGCATCTGGAAAGTAATGGCAGTGAAATCGGGTTCGCAGGAAGTTCTTCAAGTAAAGTATTATGGAACGTGGTATTTTCGGGAAGCATTGAGAGAGTATTCGGTGGCCTATGAGTCTTAGACAGTGTGGTCTTATGTTCGAATCTCCTGTGATAGGCCTGGATTGAGGCATTGTGATACTACAACGAGGGAGACATATCAAGTTGAGGTTGAATCAGAAAGGAAATTGGATAGATGGAATTGGGAGAAAGTTCTTGCTGGGTTTTACCATGGTTTGAAGATGGGTATATTTCTTATGGGTAAGCGAAGCATGGAGTGTGTAATAATTTTTCTTCTCAATGGGATCAATGAAAGCTCTTGACTAGTTGGGTACGTCAAGTCTGAGTCGCGGAAGGAGATAAAAGTTCTCAAATTATCCTAGTGTGGCATGGTATATGAAATATGTTGTTGAGGATTGTGATTTGTGTTATATGGTTTGGTTCAGTTTGGAATAGGAAGTCATTAAATTCTAAAGCAGCACGGGCAGCTACAGGTGATTTAAGAATCGATCTTCAGAGGAATTAGGGTGAAAACCTCATATGACTAAGGAAACAATGTTTCTAATCATAGTGATTTGACAAGGGTATGTGTTTCAGAAAAGGGCAATGTGATTAAGTTGATGGCACTTCGGTAGTTTTGCAACATTTTTCTTGATAGATCGACTCCTGATATTTGAGTGTGTTTGATGGCACAGGATAATTTTAGAATATCTTCGAAGAATGATTGGGTACTCGAGGTGTAATATGTATTTATAATGCAGAATTTGGGGATCAGGTACAACGATGTGTGTGCTATATGGAGCGGGAGACTGGGAGTTCTCATGTTCAGGCTATGTAGTGGTTGTGGATGGTGTGTATCGGTACCGTTAGAGGCTATTAAATTTGGAGGCCCGAGTGGATATTTTGTTGTTAATATGTTAGATTTTGTATATGATGTTGAGCTGTAGACTGATTGTCTCAATGGGGGTTATTCTAGACTATTTTGCTGTGGGCTATGTTGAAAAATGCCACAGGCGGCATAGCGAGGTGTATCGGATCATGTTAATAGTAGAGTGGTTGGCACCCCAAGGACCAACGGACGCCTGTGAGAGATTGCTTTCCTTAATTGGGCCCTGGCGACGGATGTCAGTATATAGGTTTCTACCATTGATTCAGTTCCGGTATTGAAGGACCTTTTTTTTCAGATGCGTTCCTTATGGCCGGGCATGTCATCAGGCGAGATTGTGGGTTTTAGCATTTATTGGATGCCAGACACCATATCGCACGGCTCCAGCAAGAGTTATAAAAGGGGAAGGAGCAGTTTCAGGCTTCTTGGCATTGAGTCCATTGGTAGGTCGATGTGGCTACGTATTCAGATTGAGATGGCTTGGTTGGACTTGATAGGTATTGTTGAGGGAAAGGTTTAATCTCTCCTTATTGAGCTTGATAGGGATCTGGGGAGATCTATGAGATGTATTTTTAGTGCTGTGAGGCGTTATGATTTTCGGATTGTGCTTGAGTTTTGTAGCTTATAACGCTATATGTACATATTGTTATGCACTCACTATTTGGTTGTAATGAGCAAATTTGGCTCGATATGCATCTCCCTATGTGAGATATTTGTGTGGATCGGGTGGCACGCCGCCACGGTTATGTTATCTGGATCGGGTTGCACGCCGCAACAGTGTGATATTGAGAATAGCTTTCCATATGTTACTTGGTATGTCTTGCATCCTGGTTTCTAAAGAAAGTCTGTATTGGGTGTTGCTCGGCGAATGGCACATCAGTTGTGTCCTTTCAGGATTGAACAGTGTATATTACTTGCCTCACCATGGGTGTGATTGATTGCTTGGTTTCAGACACCAATCTGTGCGTGGCTATCTACTTTCGAGCACGGTAACTTGAGGCGCTTCATGCGTAGCAATGTTTGGTTAAGATCGCGCATTGTAGAAAGGCTACGTGAGATTAGACCCTTCGGGGTTGATTCAGGTATTCTATTTCTATTATGAGGGACGGGGTCCTAGCATTGTGTTGTGATGATCTGAGGAATTTGAGTTACAACTCTTTCGTTGAGCCATTTGTCATGATTTGAGTATGTTCAGATCGCCCACCATTGGTGCGTGGATTATGCAAGTTGTGGCTTAGGCCGCTGATGAGATGTCATATCACCTGAGTGGTGCGTTAAATTCGAGGTGATCATTGGAGTCATTAGTAAATGCGAACTGATGTGATATTGCCTGGTTAGAGGATTTATATCGAGGTTTGGCTGAGAAATCTGCTGTGGTATTAGTCAAAAAGGAAGTGGTTTCATGAGTGGTTGATCTGAGAAATGGTTACGGTTTGATGTATGTTTTATTATCATTGATAGGATATGAAACATTGGAATGGGGCTTTAGCTAATAAGAGGTTTCTACCGGTGTGCGGTTGTTGTGGACAGCTGCTGTGAATAGAAGTTATCGTTGCAGGTGCTGGATTATATGGTATATGAACTAATTTTATTGAGATTGCAAGTACAGGTTATTATAGTCGGTTCGGGACTATTCAAAGTATAGGTGCGAGGTTTGGTCATTTTGATGGTTTCAAAAGTGGAAAAGTGGATCTGTGAATTATGGGCTAGACCGGATTGATAATTTCAGTCATGTTTTGTTGTCAGGCCTATAAGAGATAGGGTGACGTGGGATCACCCCGGGTATATGCCTAGTAAGGCTGTTCAATTCTTGGTTGACTTCTAGGACAACTCTGGGCACGCTCGAGTATAAGCGTTTGTTTAAGTTAGGGACGATGTGATGACCTAGCTCGTTGTCACGTGAGTTACCACCTCGTTTCCCCAATATGATGTTGCCCTATGTTTCAATATCAGTATTTGAGTTGATTGGATAGAATTGATTTGGTTATAGTTGGAAATGAGGCACATACTCTCTTAGAAGGGAGTTTGTTTTGGAAAAGTCAACTAGAAGTTGACTATGTTGTTAGAGGGATCAGATGTGAATTCTTGTGGTTTGGTTAGCTTCGGGGGATGATTTGTGACTTAGGAGTGCGATAAGAATTAATTTGGAGGTCCGGTGTAAAATTAGGCTTGAATTGGCAAAGTTTAAATTTTGGCGAATTTCAGTGAAAGGTGAGATTTTGATCCGAGGGTAGGAATGGAATTTTGAGAGTTGCAGTAGCTTCATTAGGTGATTTTTGGAAATGTCTGTAAATGTTCAGGTCATTCGGACGTCATTTGGTCGGATTTTTTATCGAATGTGAAAATCGGAAGTTTTTAAGAAACTCAAGCTTTAATTTGATGAAAATTGAGGATTTATATGTTAACGATGGTGTTTTGATAATTCAAGCACGTTTGAATAAGGGAAGAGACCGTGTTTGTGCTTTTGGTTGAGCTCTCGGGGGCCTCGGAGTGAATTCGTGTGGTGGAACGAGAGAATTTGAAGTTGGAAGTTTTGCTTGTTTTGGTTGTAGCAGGTATTTCCGCATCTGTGGAAGGGTGACCGCAGATGCAGCTTTGCGGAAGCGCAAGAAGCTCCACAGGTGCGAAAAGGTGAGAGTTCAACAGTTTCCGCAGAAGCAGTATCGCAGGTGAGAGTATTGGACCGCAGAAGTGGTCATGCCCCTTAAGCAAAAGTCCACAGAAGCGGAAAGAGACCGCAGGAGCGGTAACCGCAGAACTGGTTATCGATCGTAAAAGCGGTCCTGGGCAAAATGAAGAAAACTGTAGAAGCGGAATACCGAAGAAGTGGAAGTTGCATAAGCGTCATTTGTATCACAGAAGCAGAAATAGGCTGGGCCAGAAGGGTTTTTAATAATATTTCATCCGCGAGCCTATGTTATTATCCTCCATTGTTGAGAAATTTTGGAGCTTGGGAGAGCGAATTGAAGAGGGATTCAAGGAGAATCGATTGGAGCTCATTTGAGCTCGGATTTGGGAGTTCTTGGTATGCACAGACTCGTGGCGAGACGAGGAATTTGGTAATGTAAGTTTTGTAATTTTTCGAGAAGCGGGCTCGGGGCTCGGGTTTTGCTAGTTTTGAGGTTCTTGCTATAATTCAATAGTTTTCGATTGGGTGTTGTCCCATTTGTAAATTGTGATGTATTCGCTCTGTTTTTGGCTAGAGTCGACGCACGTGGAGCCCGATTTTTGGGGCAAAGGCATCGAAGGCTTGAGATTTCGCCGGTTCGAGGTGAGTAATACTTGTGAATGATATACTGAGGGTTTGAAACTCTGGATTTGCACATCATAGTGTTGTATTGTGGTGACTTGCGCGCCAGGTATAAGCGTGGGGTAGAGCACCATTGGGGATTGTGACTTAGTCCGTCCCGGTTGTTGATTTTACTGCGTGATTGACTGAAAACTACTTGATGCTATCATGATTTGGGCTGATCGCCATGTTTTGGGCTTCGTGTCGATTATTTGAATCCTTCGAGGATTGATATCACTGTTTTGTATTACGTTGCATATTATTTGATCTCAATCCAAGGTTCTAAATACTGTTTCGCAAACTGAACCATATTTCTAAGATTTGAAAACTTAAGTGATATTTTACTTATGTTTTGAGCTGAGAACTGCTACTTTACTATTGCCCAAGGGTCTTATGTGCATTCCTAGACTGAGAATGGATTGGGTTGCCTACCGCAACAGTGTTATCTATGCATTTGGGGATAGAGATATGGGTCGGGCTGCACGCCGCAACAATATATATATATATATATATATATATATATATATATATATATATATATATATATATATATATATATATATATATATATATATATATATATATATATATACACGCATGGATCGTACTGCACGCCGCAATAGTATATTATATGGATCGGACTACATGCCGCAGTAGTATATTATATGGATCGTACTGCACGTCGCAGTATTATAGCGTTTGGGCTACAAGAGCCCCTCCGGAGTTTGTACACACCCACAGCGCAGGGTACTCAAATGGATCGGGCTGGGCGCCGCAGCAGTCATGTGCATTGCATTGCGTTCATTCCTATTTACACTACGTGGCATGATTTTTAGCACTCACACATCATTGGAACACATGCTACTACTTGCCTTGTTGATCAGATACCCTGTGTTACATGTTAAGGAGTGTTGATCCCGAGAGGCTGATGTTGTACCTTGTGAGTTGGGAGTGAGCCTGCAGGGCTGATACTGTACTGAGAGGTTGATACTGAACCCGAGGGGCAGATTTCTGATTATTTCCTACTTGTTGACAATATTTTTGCAAATGTTGAAAAGGCATATTTTCAAAAGAGACTTTTAAATGAGCTTGAGATTTTCTAAAGGATTTTCATAGTGTCACAGTTTTACTAATTTTTTTTCTAAGGGTTGTACAATCTTTTATAGCATTTTGGAGTGCTCATACGTGTTTTCTTATCGCTCAGGTATTATCTGCTCTTATTACTACTGAGTTGGAAGTACTCACTTTAGTCCCTGTACCTCGCGTGCAGTTGCAGCTATTGTTTACCCGGTAGCCGGTTAATAGCGGATTGAAGGTATTGCTATCGTAGCTAAGCAATGTGACTGCTGGCATTCGCGGCACCGAGTTTCTTCTCCTTCTTGATTTTTTTCTAGATTTTACTCTATGTATTATAGACTTTGAAATTGTAATCAAGATCCTCCTAGATGTTCGTGACTACTGACACCCCGATCGGGCTGAGTTAGGCGATAATTAATAATCTTTAGGTTGTATTTTACCATTTATTTATCTTTAGTAAGTGTTAAAGAAACGAATTGGGTTAGTTGGCTGGCTTTGTCTTCACGAGAGACGCCATCACGACCGGGTATGGAGATTGGGTCGTGACAATCTGCCGCATTATTATTCAGTTCCTTTAATTTATGACTTCTGTTATCTGTTTAAATTCCGATGTTTCTATTATTATTGATATTTGTGAAAGAAGTAATTGGTTAATGAAAAAGGTAGATAAAAGTTAACTTGCCTAGCTCTCAATAGTAGGCGCCATCACGATCCCCGAAGGTTGAAAAATTCGGGTCGTGACAAACATATGCTCAACAAGACACTTTTATTTGTGTCCAACAGGGGCGGATCTAGAGTAAACGGTACGGGTTCCTTTGAATCCAGTAATTTTTGCATAGACCTTGTATTTGTACTAAAAAATTCAATAAAAATATAAGAATATTTATCTTGAAACGCAGTTCGTTGGTCTAGTTATCGTATAAAAACTCATAAGTTTAAAATTCTGGATCAACTCTGGTGTCCGACCTATGAAGCTTCAGATTACCATTGCTCTTTCACAGCAAGCTGAATGTTTACATGTCACAACATGCAGATAGTATGACTAAAAATTCAATATAATGTTTTTCATAAGTAACAAATTCAAATATAATTCGGATAGTATGCCATCAAATTGGAGTGAGTTTTTATTGATAAAACAAGCGCTAAATACTTTATTGTGAATCTTTATTTGGCAGTTTAAATGCCGCTTCCATTCAGGAGATTTCATTAATACGAGTGTTCGTATTTAATTAATTTATCAGGATCTGCATAGAAGGGAAGTTTCGGTATAACTGGTAAAGTTGTTGTTATGTATGTGACCAGGAGATCACGGGTTTGAATCATGAAAACAACCTTTTGCAGAAATGCGAGGTAAGGCTGCATGCAATAGACCTTGTGGTTCGGCCCTTCCCCAAAGCCTAAACAGACATAACAAGAGTTTAGTGCATCAGACTAGCCTTCTTGTTTCACTGTGATCTGCATAATTGATTGACATATGTATGAGGTACATTTATAACAATACTGGTGACTGCAAAGAAATGTAGCAGGTAAATTATCCTGCTATACAACATGTCTGAGTATTTATTTTATTTTTTGTCAAGTATCTTAATCATTTGCAGAATATCATATCTAGTGTTTGCAGATGATTTATATTTTGGATTCTTGTAGACTGTTTGTGGTCCTTTTGGTCACTGATTGCCTTTGAGTAAGTGAAAAGTGTCCATCTTGTTTTAATTGTGCTTTGTTGGAAGCATTCACTGTCAATATCTCAGTTTCAGACGAAAACTTCAAATAATTAATAAAGGCCACCTTTAAATATTGTTCTTCCCACCTAATTTCAGTATGCTTTATGAAAAAGCAAAGTAAATAGTATGTACTGATCAAAAATTAGAATAAAAGATGAATGTGTTACCACTAGCAAGTGCAAAGTAGATTACCACTCTCTTTTCGTGGTAAAAGAGATTCTTACTTCCTCAGTTAAAAATATATTACCACCATTTAGGTTTGGTTATTTTAAGCGCTCAAAAGTTTTGTTTGGTTCAGAACCATGAATCATGATATTCAAATTTACTGGGCGTAAGGCGGGTAACTTGGCCAGCCCGGGCCCGCGAGCTAAGTAGGCTAAACGGGCTGGGGCCATTTAACCCGCTAGAGGCGGGCTTGTGCTGGGCTCGTGGGCTGGTTTTTAGCTAGGAATCGTTAGGATAGAGCCCGTTTGGCCCTCCAAGAGATCGGGACCGAACTGTTTCCTTAGCGGGCTAAACGGGCCCAATGGAAATATTTTTTTTAAAAAAGAAATTTTTTTCTTTCCTATACCATATATGAAACTTTATTACCAAATATGTGCATCGTATCTAAATTACCTGCCTAGTCCATATTTTTCCGACAATTTATGTACCATTCTTTTACTAGGAATTAGTAGGGCAGGATTTTCCCTTGATCACGCGCTAAAATCAGGAAAGAATCTTGGGATTGATTGATTCTACATTAAAATTCTGCCTTAATCACCTTCGAAAAATCAAGAAGCCATTATGGAAATAAATATTTGTGATGACCCAAAGGGTCATTACCAGATTTCTTCCTTTGTCCGTGCTTTGAAAACCTCACTTTTAGTCGCCTCAATTTGCATGAACAGTCTGTGCGCGTTGCCGGGAAGCTTATGCATTAAATTACGTGAAATTTGAAAAATTGTGACTTTAAAATGGTTAAGGTTGACTTTGGTCAACAATTTGGGTAAACAGACCCGGACCCGTAATGTTACAATCTCAGATGGTCCGTATGAAAATATGAGACTCGGGCGTATTCCCGGAATCGAAATCCGAGGTCCCGAGCCCGAGAAATAAATTTTTGTATAAAATTATTTACTGGAATTTATATGGAATTTTGAAATGAAAATTGCTCAGAAGACTCAGGTATCGGGCTCATATTTTGGTTTCGATGCCCGATACAAGTCTTATATATATATTAAGCGCTTTCTGTGAAGTTTGGTCGAAATCGGGCATCCTTTGATGAGTTTCAAACCTAAATATCCAAAATTGGAAGTTTATGAAACTAGAATGAAAATGATGATTTTGAGGTTTGATTCATTGATTTTGATGTTGTTTTGGCGATTTGATCTCTCGGTTAAGTTTGTAGAATGTTGTTGAGTTAGTGTGTGAGATTGGTTAGGAGCCCCGAGGGCTTGGGAGTGTTTTCGGGGGTATTCCGGGAGGTTTTAGAACTTAAAAGTGCTGCAGAAAATTGTGCAATAAGAGCCCAGGTATTTCCTTCTACGAGTTCGCGGCCTATGTCCCGCGTTCGCGATGCTTCTGAGTTTCCTCCTTCGCATTCACGTTCTAGCCCTCGCAACGCGTAAGGTTATTTGACTGTGAGGGCCCAGCTCCACTTCCTTCACCCCGTTCGCGTGCACACCACCGCGATCGCGACGCTTTATTCTTCCTTTCCCCGCGTTCGCGTTAGAATCCACGCGTTCGTGTAGACCAACACCTAGGACCCCCACTATTTTCCCCATCGCATTCGCATCGCCCCAATCACGAACGCGATGCTTCCAGTCCCCATTCATCGCGAACGCAATCTCTGTGTCGCAAACGCATAGAGTAAAATCCTCCAATGATTTTTAAAGTTTAAAGACAGAATAGAGACGGGATTTCTTCATTTTTTTCACACGAACTCTTCTCCCTTACACCCCATGGACGAATTTTGAAGAGCTCTTCCTCCATAATTTCATAGGTAAGTGTTCTTAACCTCGTTCTCTCTTAATTTCATCAACCAATCACTAACTTATAAGCCTAAAAACATGAAATCAAAGTAGAAATTAGGGGTTTTGGGTAAAGTTAGGTTTTTGAAAATATTTTGTGATTCAACCTCAATTTGGGGTCGAATCTTAAAATAAATTATATATTTAAACTCGTGGGGTTATGGGTGATAGGGTTTTGTCTCGAGCCACGCATTTGGACCATGTAGGCCCGAGGTCAAATTTTGATATATTTGGAAGAATGCTAGGGACTTCATTTCTAGGCTATGGGATTTTATTTTTTAGCCTTTATTGGTATTACTGAATTGATTATGCCAAGATATCATTATTTCGAAGTTGGATTGTAAAGGAAAGGAGGTATTAAAGAGTTTATTGTTATTCTTGGACCAAGGTAAGTGTTTGTTCTAACTTTGGTTAGAGGGAATAGGATTAGGATATTATTTGCTAACTGCTAAAGAAGGAGTACAGTGTATAGGTATGGTGACGGTTATCTATACTCCGGAGTCTAGCATGATAGTGGGTCTTAAATGTGTTTGATATGGACTTTGTGAAAAATCTTTCTTGTCTAATTGCTAAGTTTCATAAAATGTGAACGGTTAAGGAAGAATTGCAATCGGTATATTATTGGAACATTGATTCGAACTAGAATTTGATAATTGAGAAAGAAGTGAATAAAAGAAAGTGTTGTAATTTTTCCCTTGCCGGGACACCTAGTCTATTATTTTTGTTGCTCCCTTGCCGGGATATTTAGGTTGTTAGTTGTACCCTTGCCGGGTTAAATCATTATGTTACTGAATTTCCCTAATGGGGCCTCCTTTAGAAAGATTATATGTACTATTCATTGTGAAATTGGATCGTGTGGCACGTTGTCCATTTATGAACTATGATACGGGATCGTGTGGCACGCCGTCCACTTGTGAGTATGAAATGGGATCGTGTGGCGCGCCGACCACATATGAATACATACTATGGGATTGTGTGGCACGTACTATGGGATCGTGCGGCACACCATCTACTTATAAATTATGAAATGGGATCGTGTGGCACGCTTTCCACTTATGAACTATGAAATGTGATCGTGTGGCGCGCCGACCACTTATATAGGAGTTATGGTATTGAGGTAGTTTCATTGTTATATCCGTTGATCTATTTTCACCGTATCTCCCCCGAGCATGCCCCTCCCCCTTTTTAGTTGATGTTATCTGTTGTTATTTTCGTTGTTTGTGTGTGTGTGTGTGTGTATGCACATGCTATTTTTGGTAGGTCCTGTCTAGCCTCGTCACTACTTAGCCGGGATTAGGCCAGGCACTTACCAACACATGGGGTAGGTTGTGCTGATGCTATATTTTTGTGCTTTTTGCACAGATTACGGTACCTGAGTAGCTTTTGGACCACAACAGTAGTGTATTGATAGGGAGCTGACTTCATTCCAGGGACTTACGAGGTAGCCTAGCTGGCGTTCGCAGGCCGGAGTCCCTTTTCATATTTTTAGTTTGTTTTCATTGTACCGAGACAGACACCATGTATTTTCTATTCATACTTGTTTGTAGCACTCTTTAGTAGTCCGTGAGCTAGTGACACCAGACTCTAGGTAGAGATTTCTTTTAAACTTCCGCATTTTTATATTAGTTATATAAGCTTAAAGTCTTCCGCTTTTATTTAATTGCTTTTATATATTTTTATTGTTGAGAAGTTATCAGAGAATGTTCAAAGTTTGGCTGGCCTGGCTCCATTAGTAGGTGCCATCACGACACCCGATAGTGGGAAATCCAGGTCGTGACAAGTTGGTATCATAGCACTAGGTTACATAGGTCTCACAACTCACGGACAAACTCGGTAGAGTCTGAGAGATTCGAATAGAGACGTCTGTATTTACCCCCCAGAAGCTACAGAGTTAGAAAATTTCACTTTATTTTTTTCTTGTCATGAGGATCTGTTTCTCAATACTGATTGTCGTTCTACTCTATTCTTTCGTAGATGGAGAGAACAGACGCTTCCTCTTCTACCGCGCAGTAGCTTGAGCCCCCAGCAGCAGCTCCTATCAGGGGCAGAGGGCGAGGCCGGGGCAGCGCTCAGCCCCGAGCAGCAGTCCAGAGGTGGAGCCTCAAGTTGACTATGATGATGAGGTTCCAGCACCAGCAGCTCCAGTTGGCCCAGCTCAGGTCCCAGAGCGTTTCATAGCCACTCCAGTACTCCAAGACGCTTCAGTCCGACGGGTAGGCTTTATGGAGAGAGTCTCTAGAGCAGGTTTGCTTCCTGTAGCACCAGCCACATCTCAAAATTGGGGAGGAGTTCAGACTCTCGCTACACGTACTCCAGAGCAGATAGTCCTCAGGCTCAGGTCCCAGTGGTTCTGCCAGCTATGGCAGCTCAGCCGATATTACGGCTCAGATCGGGATGGTGCGGCGACGTTCGCAGATGCTTGGTGGAGGCTTGATAATTTCACTAAGCTCTTCACTACCGCATTTAGCGGTGCTTCTTCGAAGGACCCACAAGATTTCATATTCAGTAGCCATGAGGTTCTCCGGACTATGGGTATTGTACCAATGGGGTCGACTTTGCCACCTTTCGACTTGAATTATCCGCCAAGTCTTGTTGGAGGGACTATTGTTTATCTTGACCAGTAGGGTCGCCATTATTGACTTGGGACCAATTTGCAGAGTTGTTCTTGGAGAAGTTTCTCCCAGTGACTGAGCAAGAGGCTCTAGGCAGGCAGTTGAGCATCTTCATCAGGGTACTATGAAAGTCACACAATACGAGGCTCGTTTCGTTGATCTGGCATGCCATGCTATTATTATCTCCCCACTGAGAGGGAGTGGGTGTAGATATTTATTGATGGGTTGATTCAGCCGATCTGACTCCAGATGTTTGTGGGAGCTGGGAGTGTTAATTCTTTTCAGGAGGCGGCCAATGCGACCTGCAGTATAGAGATGACACTTGCACGAGGAGGTGGTCAGGGGTCAGATAAGAGGCCTCATCATTCTGGTAGGTTCAGTGGTACCTCATCTGGAGGTAGGGATCCTTATGGTAAGAGGCCATCCTTCGAGGCCCTTTCAGTCAGCCCTACAGGTTTCACATGGTACTACAGATGGTTGTGGTTCCCAATCGCAACTTTCTAGCTCATCATCAGCACCTATCAGCACACCGCCACTCCATTATTCTCAACAGCCGAGGGCTTGTTACACGTGTGGCGACACGAGACATATTTCCAGGTATTGCCCTCGAGCATCTGACAGCTCTTAGCAGCAGGATCATCGTCCCACGATTCAGGTAGCAGGTGAAACACAGGCAGCCCAACAAGCTAGAGGTGGGGGTAGAGGCCATAGAGGTGGAGGTAGAGATCAGAGAGGTAGAGCTCGGACCGCCAGAGGCAGGGGTCAGCCAGTTCAGGGAGGTGGGGCCGAGCCCCAGTGTTATGCTTTGCCAGCCAGGCCAGAGGCCGAGTCTTCCGATGTTGTCATTACAGGTACTATTTTGGTCTGTGATAGAGGTGCTTCAGTGCTATTTGATCCTGGATCTACATATTCATATGTGTCGTCCTATTTTGCACCCTACATGGTTATGCTTAGCGATACCTTGAGTCTTCCTATTTATGTATCTACACAGGTGGGTGATTCTATAGTGGTCGACCGAGTGCATTGTTCCTGTGTGGTATTATTTGAGGATCTTGAGACCCTTGTTGACTTATTGCTCTTGGATATGGTGGACTTCGACGTTATATTAGGAATGGATTGGTTGTCGCCGTATCATGCTATTTTGGAATGTCACGGCAAGACTGTGACCTTGGCCTTGCCAGATTTGCCCCGACTAGAGTGGAGAGGGACCCAGGTCATGCCACCCGCAGTGATATTTCATATGTTAAGACTCGACGCATGGTCGAACGGGTGTCTAGAATATCTGGCGTATGTTCGCGACTCCAACGCGGAGGTCCCATCTATAGATTATGTTCCTATTTTTCAGGAGTTTCCCAAGGTTTTCCCTTCAGACCTACCAGGTATGCCGCTCGACAGGGAGATTGATTTCTGTATTGATCTAGCTCCAGGCACTCAGCCTATTTCCATTTTACCGTATCACATGGCCCCGCCAAAGTTGAAAGAGTTAAAGGAGCAGCTGTAGGATTTGCTCGATAAGGGTTTCATTAGACCTAGTGTATCACCTTGGGGTGCGCCGATGTTATTTTTGAAGAAAAACGATGGGTCGATGAAGATGTGCATTGATTACCGTCAGTTGAACAAGGTGACGATAAAGAAGAAGTATCCACTGCCCGAGGATTGACGGTTTATTCGACCATCTTCAGGGTGCTAGGGTGTTTTGAAAGATAGATTTGAGATCTAGTTATCATCAATTAAGGATTAGGGTGTTAGATTTCCCTAAGACAGCATTTCGCATTCGGTATGGGCATTATGAGTTTTTTGTCATGTCATTTGGGTTGACCAGTCCCCCAGCAGAATTTATGGAGTTGATGAACCGAGTGTTCATGACCTATTTTGATTTGTTCGTGATTGTTTTCATTGAGGATATTCTGATATACTCCCGCAGTCAGGAGGAGCATGAGCAGCACCTCAGAGTGGTTCTTCAGACTCTGAAGGATAGTCAGTTATACGCCAAGTTTTCGAAGTGCGAGTTCTGGTTGAGTTCTCTTGCATTCCTGGGTCAAGTTGTTTTGGCAGAGGGTATTCAGGTGGAACCTAAGACGATTAAGGCCGTTAAGAACTAGCCTCGACTAGCATCAACTACATAGATCCGGAGTTTCTTGGGGTTAGTAGGTTACTACCGTCAGTTCGTGGAGGGGTATTCATCTATTGCAACCCTGATGACCAAATTGACCCAGAAGGGTGCCCAATTTAGGTGTCAGATGAGTGCGAGGCGAGCTTCCAGAAGCTCAAGACAACTCTGACTACGGCACCGGTAATGGTTTTGCCCACTGGATCAGGGCCTTATACAGTTTATTGTGATGCTTCCAATATTGGGCTTGGCGCACTATTGATACAGCATGGCAGAGTCATAGCCTATTCTTCAAGGCAGCTGAAGGTCCACGAGAAGAATTATCCAATTCATGATCTAGAGTTGGCAGCCATTGTTCATCTTTGAAGATTTGGAGGCATTATCTATATAATGTGACGTGTGAGGTATACACGGATCACAAGAGCCTTCAATATGTGTTCAAGCAAAAGGAGTTGAATTTGAAGAAGATGACGTGGTTGGAGTTATTAAAAGACTATGATGTTACTATCTTATACCACCTGGGGAAGGCCAATGTGGTGGCCGGTGCATTGAGTAGGAAGTCTGCTGACATGGGTAGTCTTGCTTATGTTCTGGTCAGCCAGAGACCGCTTGCTTTTGGATGTTCAGGCCTTGGTAAATGACCCCCATTTGTGTGTCTTGAGAGACACGACGTATCGTGGAAGTGCCAAGAAGGTAACCTTATATAGTGATGGTGTTTTGAGATTGCAGGGACGAGTTTCTGTGCCCAATGTCGATGGGAATCGAGAGTTGATCTTAGCAGAGGCACATAGCTCTCGGTATTCTATTCATCCAGATGCCGCGAAGATGTATCAGGATTTAAGACAACACTACTGGTGGCGCAGGATAAAGAAATATATTGTTGCATATGTGGCTCGTTGTTTGAACTGTTAGCAGGTTAAGTACGAGCATCAGAGGCCCGGTTCAGAGGATTGAGATTCCCGAATGGAAGTGGAGAGGATTACTATGGATTTTGTTATTCCTATTGCAACCACTTATTCTTCAGAGAGGTTAGTCGAGCTCTACATCAGAGAGATTGTTTGCCTTCACGGGGTGCCGGTATATATTATTTTGGACCGGGTTACGCAGTTTACCTTGAGCTTCTAGAGAGCAGTCCACCATGAGTTGGGTACCCAGGTTACATTGAGCACATCATTTCATCCTTAGACGGACGGACAGACCGAGCGGATGATTCAGATATTGGAGGATATGCTACGAGCCTGTGTCATTTATTTCGGAGGCTCGTGGGAACATTTCTTGTCGTTTGTAAAGTTTTCCTACAACAAAAGCTACCAATCCAGCATTCAGATGGCTCCATATGAGGTGTTGAATGGTAGGCGATGTCGGTCTCCAGTGGGATGGATTGATCCGGGAGAGTCTTGCTAATTGGGTACAGATCTAGTTTAGGAGGCCTTGGATAAGGTCAAGATCATTCAGGACAGACTACGGATAGCTCAATCTAGGCAGATTAGTTATGCAGACCGTAAGGTCCGATATATTGCTTTCATGGTCAGTGAGGGAGTATTGCTCCGAGTGTCGCCTATGAAGGGCGTGGTGCGATTCGGGAAGAAGGGAAAGCTTAGCCCTAGGTCATTGGCCCATTTGAGATTCTTGATCATGTGGAAGACGTGGCTTATAAACTTTCCTTGCCACCTAGGTTGTCAGCCGTGCATCCAGTTTTTCATGTATCCATGCTTCACGGCGACCCAGCCCACGTGTTAGATTTCAGCATTGTCCAATTGGACAAGGACCTGTCTTACGAGGAGGAGCCGCTGGCTATTTTTGACCGGCAGGTTCGACAGTTGAGGTCGAAGACTTTTCCTTCAGTGCATGTTCAGTGGAGAGGTCAGCCTCCATAGGCATCGGCCTGGGAGTCCGAGTCTGATATGCAAACCATTATCCTCATCTATTCCCAAACTAAAATACTTCTTTCTTTAGTCCGTTCGAGGACGAACGATTGGTTTAGAGGTGGAGGATGTGACGACCCAAAGGGTCATCACCAAATTTCTTCCTTTTTCCGTACTTTCGAGGCTTTGAAAACCTCTTTTTTAGTCGCCTCGATTTGCGTACGCAGTCCAGGCGTGTAGCCAAAAAGTTTATGTGTTAAATTACGTGAAATTTGAGAAATTATGACTTTAAAATTGTTAGGGTTAACTTTGGTATATATTTTGGATAAATGGACCCGGACCCATGATGTAACAGTCTCGCAGGGTCCGTATGAAAATATGGGAATCGGGCGCATTTCCGGAATCGAAATCCGAGGTCCCGAGCCTGAGAAATAAAGTTTTGCATAAAATTCTTTTCTGGAAGTTATATGGAATTTTGAAATAAAAATTGATCAGAAGACTATGGTATCGGGCTCGTACTTTGGTTCCAATACCCGATACAAGTCTTAAATATATCTTAAGCGCTTTTTGTAAAGTTTGGCCAAAATCGGGTGTCGTTTGATGTGTTTCGGACGTAAATATTAGAAGTTTATGAAACTAGAATAAAAATTGATCATTTTGAGGTTTTGTTCGTTGATTTTGATGTTGTTTTGGCAATTTTGATCGCCCGGTTAAGTTTATATAATGTTGTTGAGTTAGTGCGTGTGGTTGGTTAGGAGCCACGAGGGCTCGAGAATGTTTTTGGGGCTATTCCGGGAGGTTTTAGAACTTAGAAGTGCTGCAGATAATTCTGCAATAAGTGCACAGGTATTTCCTTCTACGTGTTTGCGGCCCGTGTCTCGTGTTTGCGATGCTTCTGAGTTTCCTCCTTCGCATTCGCGTCCTGGCCTTTGAGAACGCGTAAGGTTATTTGACTGTGAGAACCCAACTTCACTTCCTTCACCACATTCGCGTGCACACCACCGCGATCGCGAAGCATTTTCTTCCTTTCCCCGCGTTCGCGTTAGAATCCACGTGTTCGCGTAGACCAACACCCAGGACCCCCACTATTTTTCCCTTCGCGTTCATATCATCCCAATCGCGATCACGATGCCTCCAGTCCCCCTTCATTGCGAACACGACCTCTGAGTCGCGAACGCGTATAATAAAACCCTCCAGTGATTTTAAAGTTTAAAGACAGAACAGTGACGGGATTTCTTCATTTTTTTCACACGAACTCTTCTCCCTCACACCCCATAGACGAATTTTGAAGAGCTCTTCCTCCATAACTTCATGGGTATGTGTTCTTAACCTCGCTCTCTCTTAATTTCATCAATAAATCACTAATTTCTAAGCCTAAAAATATGAAATCAAAGTAGAAATTAGGGGATTTGGGTAGAGTTAGGTTTTTGGGCATTTTGGGTGATATTTGGGGCAGAATCTTAAAATAAATTATATATTTAAACTCGTGGGGTTATGGGTGATCGGGTTTTGTCTCGAGCCACGTATTTGGACCATGTAGGCCCGAGGTCAAATTTTGATATTTTTGGAAGAATGCTAGGGACTTCATTTCTAGGCTATGGGATTTTATTTTTTAGCCTTTATTGATATTACTGAATTGATTATGCCAAGATATCATTATTTCGGAGTTGGATTGTAAAGGAAAGGAGGTATTAAAGAGTTTATTGTTATTCTTGGACCGAGGTAAGTGTTTGTTCTAACTCTGGTTAGAGGGAATAAGATTAGGATATTATTTGCAAATCGCTAAATGAAGAATACGGTGTATAGGCATGGTGACGGTTATCTATAAAGCGAAGTCTAACATGACCGTGGGTCTTAAATGTGTTTGATCAGGTTTTTGTGAAACATCTTTCTTGTCTAATTGGTAGGTTTCATATAAAGTGATCGGTTAAGGAAGCATTGCGATCGGTATATTATTGGAACGTTGTTTCGAACTAGAATTTGATAATTGAGAAAGAAGTGATTAAAAGAAAAAGTGTTGTGATTTTTCCATTACCGGGACACGTAGTCTGTTATTGTTGTTGTTGCTCCCTTGCTAGGATATTTGGGTTGTTAGTTTCAACCTTGCCGGGTTAAACCGTTATGTTGTTGAATTTCCCTAATGGGGCCTCCTTTAGAAAGATTATATGTATTATTCACTATGAAATGGGTCATGTGGCGCGCCGTCCACTTATGAACTATGATACGGGATCGTGTGGCACGCCGTCCACTTGTGAGTATGAAATGGGATCTTGTGGTGCTCCGACCACTTATGAATACATACTATGGGATTGTGTGGCACTCCGTCCACTTATGAAATATGAAATGGGATCGTGTGGCACGTCGTTCAATTATGAACTACGAAATAGGATCGTGTGGCACGCCGACCACTTATATATGAGTTATGGGTATTGAGGTAGTTTCGTTGTTATATCCGTTGATCTGTTTTCACTGTATCTCCCCCGAGCATGCCCCTACCCCTTTTTAGTTGATGTTATCTGTTATTATTTCCGTTGCTTTTGTGTGTATATATATATATATATATATATATATATATATATATATATATATATCTGCACAGGTTGTTTTTGGTAGGTCCTATCTAGCCTAGTCACTACTTCGCCGGGGTTAGGCCAGGCACTTACCATCACATGGAGTCGGTTCTGTAGATGCTATTTTTCTATGCTTTTTGCACAGATTACGATACCAGAGTAGCTTTTTGACCACAGCAGTAGTGTATTGATCGGGAGCTGACTTTAGTCCAGGTACTTACGAGATATCCTAGCTGGCGTTCGCATGTTGGAGTCCCTTTCCATATTTTTTAGTTTATTTTCATTGTACCGAGACAGACTCCGTGTATTTTCTATTCAAGCTTGTTTGTAGCACTCTTTAATGACACCAGACTCTGGGTAGAGGTTTGTTATAAACTTAAACATTTTTATTTCAGTTATATAAGCTTAAAGTCTTCCGCTTTTATTTTATTGCTTTCGTATATTTATATTGTTGAGAAGTTATCAGAGAATATTTAAACTTTGGCTGGCCTAGCTCCGTTAGTAGGCGCCATCACGACTCCCGATGGTGGAAAATCTGATTCGTGACAATATTCTTCCAGATATTTTTTACTATTAATAGCAATTAAAAAGCTTGAAAGCTTTGAATTTAAATTTGGGTTTTCAAAAATCATTATTTGTTTGGATTGGGTGATGTTGAAATTAACCGGGAATATGGTTTAGAGTTTATATCTCAATTTTGAGGGGTTTTGGTGAAGATTAGACTTGGTTTTTACTGAATTTCATATTGAAAATCGAAGAAGAAATATTGCAGAAATTGTAGATAAATAGATAATTTGTATTCTGATTGTAGATGCTTTATTTTCTATTTTCACAAATAAAAAACCGCTAAACTTCTACAAATCTTCTGAAAAAACGCAATTGTGGAAAAAATTACAATTATGCTACAATTAGATAGGAATTGGGATATAAAAATTTATTGTACCCAGTTTGTAGATATTTTGTAGATAAATTTTTGCTTATTTGTATTCTAACTGTAGGTGCTTTGTTTTCCGTTTTCACAAATTAAAAATGACGAAAAATTCTACAAATCTTCTGCGAAAAACATAATTATGTCGAAAATGTCAATTATGCAACAATTGAAATTGGAATTGAGATATGAAAATTCAATGTATCTAGTTTATAGATATTTTTTAGATAAATTGTATATTATTTGTATTCTGATTGTTGATGCATTGTTTTTTGTTTTCACAAATTTAAAACGACTAAAATTTCTATAAAATCTTCTGCAAAAAAAGTATACAATTTATCTACAAAATTATTATATTTATACTACAATTAATCTACAATTTATGACAAAAAATGTTGACTACAAACATGGTGTGATACACCTGAGGCTGGGCTTATGCTTCTCTTCTCCAACGGAAAAATTGAGAGGGATTATTCAGAACGTGGTCTGATAAAGAGAATGGCAGCGAAGAGATTTCGAAGCCCATACACACTGTTGAAACCCATAGATAGTTCAGACGACATCACAAAATTTAAAAAAAGTTGATCGATGCTAAAAGAGTTTTAAAACAGTTTTTTGGGTTTGGACAAACACTATTATAACAAAATTGCAAGTTTCATCTCTGTATTTTTTTAGAAGAAGAAAGAATGGAGAAGAGGAAGAAAGGGCAGAGGAGGCACAAGCCTTAGGAATTAGGGAGATAGAAAAAAGTGGGATATATGGACACCTTTAATTAAGGAGTAAAAAATACCCATTAATTAGACCCTTAATTAAGTATGGTATTTGATTGGTAATTTGGTATACTAAGTGTAATTAAATCAAACCATAAACATTGAGGGTAATAAGATTTCTTATGTGGCATATGAATGTAAAAATCCCTTTAAAATAGTTTAAAAATAGAGATTGGGTAGTTAAAAAATAGCCATTTAATCCCCCAACTTATTTTTAACCCCAACTTTTTTTATTATTACACTTTTTTCCTATTTTCTACTATTAATATCTCCTAATTCTTTCATTTTACAAAACCAATATCAAACTATCAAAATCACTCTCTGATTTTCTTCTATACTTGCTACAGTTGTTTTATCAAAAACAAATAGTGAAAAAATTGTGAGGTTGTTATTATTGCTTATTTTATTCCAGAAAATAGTCAAAAAATAGTGAGGTTATTATATTTTGTGGAAAAAAATGTGAAGTTGGTGATTGCAGTCTTCAATTCTTTAACGATAATCAATTTTCAACAAGTTGTTCGTCAATCCGATAAACTCATTTCAACTCTTAAGCCTAGTTTTATTTGTTTTATTTATTTGCTAGTACCTGATTCATTAATATGTCTTCCTTAAGAAATATTTTTGGTAAAAGTAAGAATAAGGAAAAAATCCAAGGTTGGCGAATCTAGTGGTACTGTTGTTCCTCTTCCCCTGCTTCTGGCTCCTCGAATCAAACCCTATAACCGTCCTACACCTGTTAATCTTGAAATTGATAATCGTTTATTACAATTTAGCAACACAGGAATTTTCCATAATATTGCATTTGGTGAATTTTTAAATCATGAATTAATGAATGCTCTCTATTCAAATAATTATAATACTATTGATGAAAATGATGATGAAGAAATTAATCTTGATGAAACTCAACCGGATGATGATACATCCATTAGCCCTGCTCCTGATATTGGCCCAACTAGTGATAAAGCTGCTAATCCAAATGATGACCCCTCTGATACTCCTATTATTGCCCCTACTTTTTCTAGAGAACCTACCAAATGACAAGAAATATCTCATGTTTAGCTATTTTTTACTCAACTAGTTCCAAAAATAAAGCTAATTATAAAATTTGTGGTATGAATTTAGCTTTTAAATATGTGGGATCGCGATCGGGTGGACGGGATCTTTGTTTAGACACCTAAAATATACCCTAAAGATGACGTCAACATTTGAAAGATCTGGCCAAGGAGAAAAGTGCACCTAGTCCTAGTCAGGCTGACACTTATACTTGTTCATATCAATTTCAACCGAAAATTAATATTGTTACTGGTGATATTTTATATTATGATCTAAGAAAATATCAAGAAGAATTGTCAAAATTGATAATTGTTATATGCTTACCCTATAGTTTTCCTTCTAACCCTACATTTGTGCATTACATTAGAAATTTTTTGTAATACTACTTATAATGGTTTTCCTTGCACAACCGTAAATAGCGATATTTATAAATATAAGCATGAATATGAATACTATTTGTGCTATTTATTTACTCATATAAATTATCGTATTTTTATTACAACTGATATTGGTAAAAGTAACAACGACCGTAATTACCTTACTATTACATGTCATAGGATTGATGAGGATTGGATAATACCAAAGCGCATAGTTGCTTATAGAATAATTGCTTCACTACACACAGGGGAATTTATTGCTAGTACAATTACGGGTATTTGCAGATATTTTTGCATTAGCACTAAAATAATGTTGGTTTTAACGGATACTGCTACTAATAACACAAATGCTATATACTTGCTTACCACTATGTTAAATCCTGTATTTAGCAATATTTTTCATGTTAGATGTATTTGGCATATTTACTATTTAATTGTGGGTGATGGCATGAGAATTTTAAATATTCAAATTGAAAAGGATAAAATGGCTCTTAACTGGCTTTTTTATTCAAATCGTAGAAGTAGACTTAGAGAATATTTTAAAGATATGACGATTGTGGCCTAAAAAAATGAAAGGTTCCTAAACCTTGTCCAACTAGATGGAATTACATGTATGAAAGTTTGGTTTTTTCATATAAATATAGAAACCACATAAACTCAATGTTTAATGTACATGTAAGTGATGATGATGATTACCTTACGAATGGGGATTGGGCTAATGTTAAAATACTTGTTAATTTTTTAGAAAAATTTCAAATTGTTACGAAAGAATTTTCGGGGCAATATTATCCTACTATTTCTAAATGTTTAGTTTATATTACAGAACTTATAAATTTGTTTTCTCAATTTTTATATGCTGGGAAAATTTATCAACTTACTATTGATTCTATGAGAACCAAGTTTTTTTTTTTTTTTTCATATTCCTCCTATTTATGGCGTTTCTACTTTGTCAAATCCTTGTATGAAATCAGAAGGTCCTTAATTTTGGTATGAAATTATATATAATGATTTTGCACTTAAAGATTATGAGTTTCCTAAACATTCAGAAGCAATAGCCTCAATTAGAACAAATGCTGAAACTATATATAATGTTTATCAAGTTGCATTAAATCATGCTACACCAAATATTTCAACTCCTTTTTCTTCTGATTCTCAATCTTCTAAAAGAACTGTAGGAGTAAGAAGACTTAGTGTTTGGTCAGAGTAGGGTTCTTTTAGTTCTAGTAGTAATGATATTTTGCAATTAAATGAGCTTGAAGTTTATTTGTCACAGCAACTTGAGGAAGTGAATCCCGATGGCACTTTTGATATTTTGCAAATGGTGGAAAGACAAAGAAGACTACTTTCGGTTCTTTCAAGGATGGCCTGAAACATTATAACTATTCAAGCTTCAACAGTGGCATCAGAGAGTGCTTTCAGTCAAACAAGACTTCAAATCAGTGATCATACACATGCTATGAGGGATGGCTTGGAAAAATCAGTACTTTTCAGAGATTGGATCCGTTCATAAAGAAGAAATTTTGGACTTGCTGAATCACAACTAGAGGTAGACGAAGCTTACGAAGAAATGCTAGCTGAACTTGGTGAGGATACTGCTTCGCCCGACAATGGAAGCGGCAATGACCAAGCTACTTTTCTACCACCATGAACAGAACTTCCTCCGAACCTTGAAGGATTTAATTATGAAGTTTGCAAGAGATAGCAAGTAACTTGTATAAACAAAAATTAATATGTATTATGTAACTTGTATTTTGACATTTCTTGATTAGTTTATTTTTTTCTCAATGATGCTATTAGCACATTATTGTGCTTATTCCATAGAGGGGAGGAAAACTAAGAAAGATATCGTCATATTTTTTTATTATTGTAATAAAATTACAAGGCATTACTTAAAATATTTTTTACAATATTTTTTATTTACATCTGAATTAAATTAGAATGAATGTGAAAAAGCAAAATTCTCAGAATCATATGAGTCAGATACTTAGACGAGAGGAAGTAGCGAAATTGCAATTCATTCAATTACATATTAGTCCCAAATAAGTTAAAGTGATTTTATAAATTCTTACTTTTTCATATGAGTCCTTCCACCACATACCAACCGCTACTTTACCTTCCCCCTCTTCGGAGGAAGAAAAAAAAGAAATAGGATAGTTTTTCTTTTCTTTTCTTTTTTTTGTGGAAGAAAGGGGAAAAAAATACAATTGTTCTTGCGATTGAGATGGGCATTCAAGTCTGAAGAAGTTACTTAGTACTAGTCCTAATCCAGAGAAGAGTGAAGTTCTTGTTACCAGTCAGGGACGGATGCAGCATATATTTACCGGGTTCAACTGAATCCAGTACTTTCGACGTGAAGCATAAATTTATATGTAAAGATTAATAATTTATAATAAACATTAGATATAAATCCATAATTTTAAAATATAATGGGTTCAATGCTAAAAACTTTAAATGTTGAACTCATAGAATTAAAATTCTAAATTCGCCTCTGTTACCAGTTGCAACTATAGGTTCGACCGAACCTAGTAACGTCGATTTAAATTATGTATTTGCATTCGTTTAATATATATCAATTATTAATTAAGAAAAAGAAGTAAAGATTCATATAATCAATTTCAACTTATTTAGAATTGAGACATTGTTATTGTATATATAAATTATTAATTTAAGACTTAATAATTTAAAATTTTAATTCACAAATATTAAATCATCGATCCACCTCTAGTTACCATGGGTATGGACATTCGTCAAGTCCCCAAGATGTTAGTTTTTACTGGTCCTAAGTCGACCCCATTTAGCAGCCAAGGTAAAAAAACTAATTGTTAAAAAAGACTAATAAGACTGGTCAAAATCCAGCATATGTTACCCTGACAAGTAATTAATATATTTGTTAGATACTCATTTGTACTTTTGTTACAAGGAACTAAAAACTTTCCCTAATAGAAAGCCAAATTAAATTCCCAATGGTTAAAAATCCTGCCATATTCCCACTAACGTAAAGTTAAAATTCTTGTGCACTTATACTATTAAACATATAAGTACTTACTTCCCTTTTAAAATTCTGTCCTCACATCCATACATTTAAACAAAAGAAACAATCTTTTAAAAGACTCAGAATATGAGTCCAAAATTAAAATAATAATTTTTTGGACTCAAAGTTCTTTTTTAATATTTAAAAAAAGTTATATTTTTACCTATTTGCAGTAATTTACTG